>QRFJ01000244.1:0-223361 GCA_006176705.1 Cocos nucifera
TCACATCATTGAAATGAGTGTTCTAACTCCGAATGCTTGCTTAAGTCCATATATGGATCTTTGCAGCTTGCTAATCTTGTGATCAGTATCACTGGATGTGAAACCTAGCGGCTATTCCATATAGATATCTACCTCAAAATATCTGTTTAAGAACGTCATTTTCACATCCATTTTTTATATTTTATAATCGAAATAGGTTGCAACGGCAAGCAATGTGCGGATGAATTTTAGTATAGCCATTGGGAAAAAGGTATCCTGATAGTCAATGCCTTCACGTTGACTATAACCTTTTGCCACTAGTCTAGCCTTGAATGTCTCGACATTTTCATCTGCACCAATCTTTCTTTTGAAGATCCATTTACACCCAATAGGTACTATACCTTCTGGTGGATCTATCAAGGTCCAGACTTGGTTCGAGTGCATCAAGTCAATTTCTGACTGCATTGCCTCTAGCCATTTCTTGGAGTCGATATCTGATATCGCCTCGTTGTAGGTTTTGGAATCATCACCATGAGCACCATTACCTACGAAGAATGTTTTCTCTACTTCCTTTGAAATAATACCTAAGTATCTTTCAGGGGGATGAAAAATTCTTTCTAATCTACGAGGTGGAGGAGGTAGTGTTCTTATTGGCTCAACCTGATTTGGTTCCAATTGGTCCTTAGCTCGTTGTACTTGTGAGACTTTCTCATCAAGCTTAATCTGCTTTCCAATACCGCTATCTTGAATAAACTATTTTTCAAGAAAGATGGCATATCGCATTGTGGTCTTCTGGAATGTAGAAATAGTATCCTAATGACTCTTTAGGATATCCTATGAATCGAGCTCTGAAGGACCTAAACTCTAACTTGTCCGCTTATTGTCTTTTGACATGAGCCGAACAACCCCAAATTCTAAGATGACTCAGACTTGGTTTCTTACCATGCCATATCTCATACGGTATGGTAGGAACAGTTTTAGAGAAAATCCTATTCAGTAGATAAATTGAAGTTAACAATGAGTATTCTCAAAGAAAATTAGGAAGGTCTGTGAAGCTCGTCATGGATCGGACCATTTTCAATATAGTCCGATTTCTCCATTCTAAAATTTCGTTGAGTTGAGGTATTTCTGGTGGAGTCCATTGAGAGACTATATCATTTTCCTTGAGATAGTCTAGGAATTTTCAACTAAGGTATTCACCTCCTCGATCTGATTGAAGAATCTTCATAGCTTTTTCAGTTTGTTTTTCTACTTTATGTCTGAATTCTTTGAACTTTTCAAAAGCTTCAGACTTGTGTTTCATAAGATACACAAATCCATACCTAGACATATCATCGATAAAGATAATGAAGTAGACAAAATTGCCTCTAGCCGGCACATCAAATGGGCCGCATACATTAGTATGTACTAAGGCAAGGAGATCTGTGGCCCTTTCCCGATGTCGTACAAAAGGGAGTTTAGTCATTTTGCCTTGAAGACAAGATTCACAAGTTGGATATGATTCGAAAGTCAACAGACTCAATAGCCCATTTTTCTTCAATTTGTTGATCCTATCTTCTGCTATATGACCTAATCTCAGGTGCCATAGATACCTATCGTTTGGACTATCCCTAGGTCGTTTGGCGTTCACATTTTTCTCGATAGTTAGAATAGATACATCAATATGTAGCTGATAAAGATCGGTAATAAGAAAACCATTTGCAATTTCTTTCATAAAGAATGTTACAATGGTCCTTAAAGAAGATAATCACATAGCCTTCTAGTGCTAAGCATGAAACAGAAATTAAATTTCTACTAGTGCACATAATAATAGTCTTTCAAAATTAAGTCTAAACCAGATGGTAATCGAAGAGGATATGCTTCCACCACCACTACAGCAACTCCTGCTCCATTTTTTATGCGTAGGATCATATCTCCATCCCTCAGCCTTCTGCTATCCACAAGATCCTACATGAAAGTGCACAAATGAGCACTAGAGCCAGAGTCAAGCACCCAACTAGATGCAGAAGAAACTATAAGGTTAGACTCAATAACGAGCATACCTCTAGAAGAACCTTCCTTCTTGTTCTTCAGGGTGGCCAGGTAAGTAGGGCAGTTTCGCTTTCAGTGGCCGTCGCTATTGCAATGAAAATATTTTTCTTTGACATCGATCTTTTTCTTCGACTCTGTCTTCTTCTTCTTTGCTATTTCCACCTTTTGCTTTTTCGCAGACTTTTTTTCTTTACAGAAGACTTTCTTTTGGAAGAAGTCCATTCCATAGCAAGAACTGAGCCATTAAAATCTTTCATAGAAAGCTCAGCAGTGACCAGCATATTCATTAATTCAGCCAAGGAATTTTGAAGTTTATGCATGTGGTAATTCATGATGAATTGCCCATATGCATCAGCCAAGGATTGTAAAATAACATCATTTTGTAGATCCAAGTCTAACTTCACACCGAGCTTCTTAAGCTCTTCCAAGTCATTGATCATTATCAGATAGTGATCTTGGACTGACTGCCCATCATGCATCTTAGCCTTAAAAAGTCATTTCGAGATTTGATACTTGGCTGCGCGACTCTGTTCACCAAACATCTCTTGTAGATGAGCCAACATTTGGCGAGCAGTCTCGATATCTTCATGTTGGTGCTGGAGCTCATCAGACATCGAGCCCAACATGTAATATCTGGCCTTATTATCTTCGTCTATCCATTTTTTCAGAGATGCTCTTTGTTCAGTGGATGGATGGACTGATAAGGTGGGAGGGTCCTGATCCAATATATGGATTAACTTCTTGGAATCCAAAATAATTTTGTAGTTTCTGAGCCAATCTTTATAATTAGGTTCGGTCAGTCTATGTGTGTCTAGGATACGTGCTAATGGATTGGATGCAGATATTTTTCTATAGAGAGTCAAAGATTCTAGTTAGATACTGTAATTATGACTTGACCAATTTGTTTAAAAATTTTATTTTTAAATAAATTAGGTCCCACTATTTTCTCGAATTCCTACACTCCCTTTGCAGAGATGCAAAAATCTCTATGATTAATGATTTCTAATGAGTGGTGCAGTCTCACCAACTGACTCATCACCTCATCTAACAGTTATTGATGATGGATAAGCCAACGAGTGAACAACTCTTGTTCAATGATTCTCTAATCATGGTGCATCCAAACTTGATCTTTAATTCATGAATCTCACCGTATCCAGAATATTGATCCACTCCTTAGTTAAGTTAGACCCACAATTTGCACATATTAGATTTCTAATTGAGTCTCTTACAGTATCTGAAATATTGAGCCCAACTCATCCTCCAGCCCATAGCATCCAATGCCTAATAGACATGATTGCATCTTTTCGATTCAACTGAGCCACTGTATTCAGCCAAGAACAATCAACCTTGGGAAGGGTCCGCACATCTACAATGGTGAAAGACCTCAGACTTAATCTTTTCTTAGGAAGAATTGATTCAGGTCTCATTAAACTAGACTTGTCATAGTCATAATAATTATGACTAATCTAGTGGCATGGGTTAGCTTGGATTATTGACCACCTCAAATCAGAATTGAGTCAACAGATATGTCCAGATAAGTGAGATCAGTAGAAGGGATATGCCATTAACTCGTACAAGAATGCATTAAGGTTGAGTAGCTTCCAATTAAAAATCAATCGATCGTATTTGCCAAACTTACCTTAGACACCAAATTGTTGAGTCAGAATCAATTGGGTTAGCCTACAATCCAGGCTCTAACCTTTGAGCCTAATTAGGTCTTGCTTGATCATGACTCGATCTTGATCCAGACTTAATCCTATTAGCTGGTCAATTTAAGCATTGTTGATCCCATCTAACCAACTCTTGATTCGGTTTGATCAACCGCTTAGACCTAATTGAGCTACCCCAGCTCGAACCCAGTATTATGAATATGTCTTAGATCTGAAATTCTCAATTTTAGATCTAATTAATATTTTATAATTCTAATTCTTAATTAAGTAGGGTTCATAAATAAAATATGCACAATAAATCTTAGGATTTCAGGATCTAGGATTTTGCAGAAAATAAGTTTTAGATTTCTGATTAAGGACAAATGCGCAGCACCCCTACACGTCATAAGAATGTCCCATCAGATGAAAGGAGATGGTCTTTAAACCTTTCTTCATTCTTATGATCGGACGGCTAAGAGAAATGTCTTAATCAAGAACATGCAATACTATAAAATAGTTTTAGATCTATATCATATATCTCATATACAAATTGGATCTAATTATGGCATATTTTGCATACATCTCATGTATCAAATCATGCATATTTTTAGATCTAGATTATCTCATAATAATCTAAAAAATTAGATTTAAATTGATCTTATCAAAATAAACTCTAATCTAGACAACTATGTAGAACTATTCTACAACTAGTCTAGACATGCATCAATCATATCTCATATGATGTTTAAAATTAAATAATTTTTTATTTACTATTTTTTAGATATTATTATAATAATTATAATATCAAAAAATAGTAAATAAATAGATCTAAAATATGATTTAATCAAATTAAATTGAAAACATGCAAGACTATTCTATAGAACTATTCTATTTTAGAACTAGTCATGCATATTTTCTAATCTTAGATCCAAATCATTTAATTTTAATTTTTTTGATTTCAGATCTGATCACATCTCATGTGACATCTAAAATTACTTATTTTTTAATTAAAATAAATTTAAAATCAGATCTAAATACTTTAGAACCTTGGCTCTGATACCAGTTGAAGGGAAAATCCTGATTTATCGGACCAGGTTCGTTCAGATCTGATCTGGATCAAGAGATATATTTCAAAAAAAATTTTCTTTGATCCAAATTAGATCTAGGATATTTTAGATCTAATTTTTATTATTCTAATAATTAAAATAAAATCTAGATAAATTAAATTTAATTTAATTTACCTTGATGTAGGGTAATCCTATTATTCGTTGATGATCCTGTAAGTAGTGGAAGGTTCTGGATCTAGCCACGCAAGTGCCTGGCCTCTACAGGTATTCACTTAGATTGGATCTAGAGATTCTCTTCTTCTCTATCACATCTGCAAAAATTAGATCTGAATCTAATTTGGATGATCTTCAAAATACCTTTCGAAGATCAGTAGTTGTCCTTTACAGCAGCGCAGCCTACTAGTTTTCTGTCGCCTTTCTCTCGTCTGAATCACACCAATTGAAATCCCAAACTACTTTAGATGTGGAGAAGAGAGTGGAGGAAGAAAAGAGAGGTAGCCTTGGGGCATGGAAATTGTATTCTTTTTTTTTGAGTTGGGTGCAGGGTCATATTTATAGACTATGCATGATCCAACTTCTCTTCTTCCCAACCAATCACAACCCTTTGTGGAATCAGATCTAAATCTAATTGGTGGGAATAGAGGTCCTTGGATTCCTTCTTAGATGGCACCTAAGACTAGTCAAAGTTGATTTTTAGGTGGAGTCTAATCAAAATCCAAAAAGGAGATGGAGTCCCTGTCCAATAGGGACTCCTGGGCACCTCTTGCTTGGGCGCACGCCACCCTTGGCATGCGCCCTCCTCCTTGCCAGCTTCTGGCAGGGGGACAAGCCCCCACCAGCTCTCCAATAGGTGCGTGACATGTGGACAGAAGTCAAAGTATTAATGGTCAATATTTGACCAGTCAAAGGTCAACTTTTGACCAAAGTCAAAGGACGAGAAATGATAGGTGACCAAAAATAATAGGTATTGTCTTACAAAATAAGACAATCCTTTTCTAATCTGGAAAACCTCTAGTCAGACCAAGTGAAGGCCTTTGATCGAGCACAAACTCCTTTGGCTCAGTCAGGACAACTATTTATGATAGTAAAAGAAGAACGTTAGGTTCAATCGAGTGCTAGCACGATTTTCTTGAACCTAATTGAATCTCATTCAGATCAATTGAACTGGATCAGTTCAATTGATGATCACCAGATTCAAACCCTTGTTTGTGTGATCCAGTTAGGTTCAGTTCTGTATGGTAATGGGATATGTCATGATCTCTATCATCGACATCATCGAAACTCCTTTCGATGGATCAGAACTCTTCTTGATTCGAACAGCTAGAATGATCGATCATCTAAATCATTCTAATTGCTCCCAAAATCCACCAGTGACACCTAGCAGTATATGGTGGCAACCCATCAGAGCTGAATGCAAACCTCTTGGTGCAGCTACCTGTGTGATTAAGTTCTTCTATCTTGAGCCCCGATCAGATTAGGGTTAAGGTGAACTCGTCAAACCCTAGTCTCTGTCATATGATGTAATCATTCGATTCAAGTCCAATGTGAAAATCTAAATAGAAACTCTTTCTATTATTTCACTCTGCCATGGCCATGGGCTTCTGGACTTGATTCTCATGATCATCATAGGGCTGCTCCTCTACCACCGAGGTAGATAGATTCCATCTTGATGCAATCCAGTTCCTACAATGAACATGCTATAGCCAACATACACCTCAGGATTCTAATGGCTAGGAGATCGAGTTATGGTGTAGTCAAACTATAACACCCTCAAGGTGAACTATCGATGCACCTCAGGTCAAAGAACCAGACACACCACTACAGCATCGAGTCAGTCATTGACGAGAAGGTAGACTTCCTAATGACTACTCGAGGTGGTCACGCTCAGTGCCCTCGTTCTCTAACGAGTACCTGTACTCTCGCTTTGGTGTCTCCACACCATAGACTCAAGACTCATCTACTAAAGAGAAGCGATTGTACACCAACCTTCTGGATCAATCACCATCCTCGTGATGATCCTATGGTCGGGAGCATTTTATGAGTTAATAATGATTATTCATGTCTTAAAGTTTCAACTTTTGAAAATATAAATTATCATTACCATTAACTCAAAGGATGTATCACAGACACTAAATACACTCATATGATAGAAAATAACCTATTTTATTGATTTTAGTCAAAATTATAATTTTACCCCTAGAAGTGTATTACAAGTGTCAGCCAATTCTGGCTTCTAGAGCACATATATCTAATAGATATGATACTCTATAGCTGATCTGCATGCTCCTGAGCCTGAGATGCGCACTCCTCAGCTTGAGATGCACGCTCTTGAGCTTGAGATGCCTGCGCCAAGGCCTCATCAAGTTGCTTTCGACTGACGACCCTAGAAGTGTGTAAGAAGACGCTCGTCTTAGACTAATAGCTAGTCGATGTATGTTTGGACCTACAACGAATCCTCCTAGAGTGCTCAGATCTCATGACCTGAGATAGATGGTCATGTGGACTAGAGGTATCCGAGCCCTCACTCGCAAATGTGTCTAACAGCTCTTGTAATTACAAATTCAAATAAAATCTAAAAAAATTTTGATAAGCGCATCTAAATGCTATAACACACTATTATTGCTTACAAAAATCCTCCCGATCATGATGTTTATTGGCCTATCCTTCTTGATGGTGCTCTTTCCACTAGAAGAGCAATCATCAAAGACTCATAAGAAGGAGAAAGCAATTAAAGCAAGACTAATGTCCTGGTCTTCTCTCTAACTTTCTCACCAATGTTGAAGAGGTTAGTGAGGATTTTTTAGAAGTTGCCTAGATTCACCTGCATGTCCTATCCCTCGGTCATCCATAGTTGATAGAACTACCTCCAAAGGAAGAGAGTATTGATGAGGAACTTTGCCACGTACAACTTCTCGAGCTTCGACCACATCACCATTCAAAAATATCTCATCAATTACATGACTTATCATATCATCTGCTAGGTACAAGCGGATGGTACTCACCGTCTGCATTTGGAGCCACCTCCAATCCTTCACCTTCATGGTAGCCAGCATCTTTTTATACAAGAGAGCATCGATCAATTCCTGTTGAATGAGCACGTCCTTCACCCTCACTTGTCATAAGGAGAAATTATTCTTTTCATCATACTGATTCATCTCCATCTTAATTGAATTTATCTTCTTCAATCTTGATCACTACTACCATAACCAGCACTCTGGTCCCACCAAATTTTGATGCCAATTATTTGAGATTTTCTATCAGAATATTATGATAAGAAGAAAAAAAAAAATAGAAGACAATCAAGTACATAGATTAGAGCAAGATCTATCTCCATGGGACATGCAAAGCTTTATTATAAAAGAAAAAAAAATTATAAGAAGAGATCACACCCTCAACCCTCTTACACCAATCTCTTTCTCTCAACAAGAACCACTCCCTCATAAAACTCTCTCTTTCTAAGAGACCCCCTCATAATTAGGTTCAAGAAAATTATGTTAGCACACAAGTGAACCTAATTTCTCCTGCACTATATTTTCTATTGGTTTGGACTAAGACAAATTGGATTTGGCTTGTCCAAAAATCATGAATGGCCTTGTCCTAATTATATTAAGACCATATCTTAATCTCCTAAGTGGATAAGGATGAAGGTGCACCAAGTGTTAGCGCCCCTCTTCCCTTTGACCAAGTCCTGCATAGATAAGAAGCAGCGCACGCCCCTTACTTTTCTCATAGGGGTGTGCTCCATCTTTCTTAAAGAGAGAATCCTAAAGAGGGCGCATGCCCTCTTGGCACCCCTCCTCCCTTTGACCAAGTCTTGCGTAGATGAGAAGGGGCGCACGCCCCTTACTTTTTCTCATGGGGGTATACGCCATCTTTCTTAGAGAGAGAATCCTAGAGAGGGCGCACTCCTTCTTCCTTCTTAGCATGCACCCATAAAGGATAAGATAAAGGAGGAGTTTAAATTCCAACAAAAGTTGTTGGATTTAAACTAATTTGAATAAGTCAAATGAGGGGAGTTTTTATCCAATTGCCGACCACTCTTATCTGATAAGAGTGGCGCACATCTGGAGCCATTTTGTGTGACAAAATGCTTCATAAAAAATTAAATGGGGCTCCACTTCTCATAGAGAGTCCTTCTGCTTTATGGATTTGACTCGATCAAATAATTAAAGCCCTAGGACTCTAGGTCTCCTACATTTATAAATAGGAAACTAGGCCAAAGAGCTTGACCATTTCAATTACCTATAGTGGAGCCCTGCTCCACCCTCTCCAGGCCTCCTCCCTTCTCTCAGATTCTCTCTTTCTCTTCCTCTCTCTCCCATGCGCAAGTATTGGATTGATCAAAGTTTCAAAGGTTGAAGTGTTGTCCATGCAAGAAGAAGAAGAAGGAGATCTAGATCATGTGTCGATCGAGCTGCTGCCGAAGATTTGAACGAAGGTAAAAGTTGGAGATCCTGATCTGATTTTTTTAAATCAGATTGAGCAAGAAGAAGACATCCAGATCTAAATCTGAGTGGATATCGATAAAGACTGAGCACATGCATAGCTTGAAGACGAACCTCAACATTAGATTCAAATCATTGGAGCGGAAAGATCATCTACCTGTGCAAGGTGGTATAATCACTATCCTATGCATGTTTTATTTCTAAATTAGCAATTAGATCTATGAACCTTAGGCTAGATTAGACCCAAAAAATTATTTTTAAATTTTGTTGCATCTGATCTGATCCGATCTGGCCAACTAAAAAGTTTCTTCAACTGGTATCATAGCCAGGTTGTAGGTTCATAGATCCAGATTGTGTAGATCAACATTTGCTTTTTGATGAGATCAAAAATGGTATAAACTTTAAAATGCATGAGATGTATTTTTAGATATATGAAATGTATGTAAAGCATGAATAGATTAAATCTAATTTCATATATGTGATGTTGGGGATAAACCCCGCTCCTGCCAAAGTCAAGTTCGGTACCCAGCTTGATGCGGCCAGTAGTCACGGAAGAACTTCGACGGATGGGTCTTAGCCGAACTATTACAGCCGACCGAACTGCTAAGCGGCCGAGCTCCTTCGAACTCCCAACGGTCGAACTCTTCAAGTGGCCGACCCTTCAGCCGACTGAATTCTGCAGCAATAGTCCCTCGACCGAACTTCTCCAGCGGTCGAGCTTCTACGGAAGTCGGACTTCCTACGGACTCCTTCAGCAGTCGAGCTTCTATGGAAGTCGAACTTCCTACGGACTTCTCTAGCAGTCGAGCTTCTATGGAAGCCGGACTCCCTGCGGACTTCTCCAATGGCCGAGCTTCTATGGAAGCCGGACTCACTACGGACTTCTCCAGCGATCGAGCTTCTATGGAAGTCGGACTCCTTGTGGACTTCTTCAGCAGACGGGCTTCTCAATGGCCGAACTTTCATGAAAGCCGAACTTCTTATGATGGATTCTGGTAGGCGATCCCGCTATGGTTACACGATAATAATGATCGGCATTTATCGAGTCAATAACGATCGACAATAACGATCGACAATAACGATCGGTATAACGATCGATAATAACAGGATAATCAGGATAGTTACGATAATCATTAATCAAGGCGGTTACAACAAGCTCCCTCTATAAAAAGGATCCTTCGGATACACTTAGGCCAGATTCTGAAAATCCTTTTCTTTTTCTAAAAACTCTACCGAGCACTCCATTCCTATTGACTAAAGCTGACTTGATCATCGGAGGGTCCTATCGGAGCCATCCCCCACCAGCTCCGAATGGAACTTTATTTTCTAGGTCTCCAACGGCGACCTCATCGGCCTCCACTCCAGTGGATTTCGGCGATGATCAGATTCTACATCAACAGATTGGCGCTAGAAGAAGGGTTATCGGCAAAGATTTCTCTCTTAAAGAAAGCCGGAGTTTCTTTGTTCTTAAAGGAGTGCTCGAGAAATCTCTCTTCCTCCTTATTCGAATTCCTTTCCAAAAAGAAAAGATGCCTCCCAGGAGAGCCTCCACCCGATGATCGACGGCCTCCGCAGCCCGATCCCATTCAAGTTCGTCCACTCCCGCTCCAGCCCCGACGACCCAGGCTCACTCTATAGCCCGGCGATCGGCAGCCTCCGCAATCTGATCCCGTTCGGGTCCGTCCACTCCCGCTCCAGCCCCGGCGGCCCAGGCTCAGTCTGTAGCCGCGGTAGACGCTGAGCAGTTCAACCTGCTCGTCCAGCAGGTTCGTGGCCTCACTGAGGTAGCTCAAGCGGTGCAGGCCATGCACCAGCAGGCCGACGTACCAGTTCAATCGGTGCAGGATTCTCCAGAGCCGTGTAGTCCAATCCAGAGGCAATCGACATGGGCTACCCGACCTCCAATCCCCAAAAGAGGAAGGCAACGAAAGGAGAGCCCTTGTTCAGACCGCAGCTCATCCCAGGGTGAAGCTTTGCACCCATTCAATAGGAAGATCTTGGAGATCAAAGACCGCGAGGATCTCTTAGATCAAAGGCTCTTAGAAATGAGCCGATGAATCGAAGAACTCCATCACACTCCCTCTTCACGCGGTAATGACATCTGCATTGACCCTCCTTTTTTGCAGAAAATCATGCAAGAACCTGTCCCACCGAACTTTAAGCTCCCACAGTTCGAGAGCTACGATGGGACCACCGATCCGATCGACCATCTGAAAGCCTTCCGAACAACGATGTTGCTCCATGGCGCGCCAGATGCTATCTTGTGTCGGGCTTTCCCTTCTACCCTTAAAGGGGCTGCTAGGAACTGATACTCGGCGCTCAAGCCAAACACCATCTTATCGTTTGACCAAATGAGTCAACAGTTTACGGCCCACTTTGTTAGTAGCCGACGTCCACACCGAGGTTCAGAGTTCTTATTGGCCATCAGATAGAAGGAGGGGAAATCCATCCAGGCTTACATTACCCAGTTTAATACTACTGCACTAGAGGTTCGAGACCTGGACCAGTCAGTCGCCATGGCCGCTCTCAAAGGCGGCCTTCAGAAGAATGACATACTATTCTCCCTAAAAAAGAAGTATCCCAAGAACTTTGCCGACATGCTGGCTCGGGCCGAAAGTTATGCCCAGATAGATGAGGCCTTCAAGGCTAAGGACCACGAAGTCGACGGCAAGCGGCGAATCGGCGGGCTTGACAAATATCCCTGGTCGTGGGTGAGCCTGGACTCCTCCTCAAGCTCGAAAGTGGGGAAGCCCTGATGAAAGGACATGCCGAAGTTCTCCCCGACGATGATGATTTCACAACTACGCCCCCCTTAACATCCAGAAGACTCAAGTTCTGATGGAGATCCGAGAATGACTTCCAAGACCAGAGAGAATGCATTCCCATCCTAGCAAGCGCAATCCTAATAAGTTCTGCCTTTACCATCGCAACCACGGTCATGACACTGAGGAGTGCATTCAACTCTAGGATGAGATCGAAGAGCTCGTCAGGCGAGGCAGACTAAGCCGATTTCTTCGAAGATGGCCTGAGGAGAGGGAAGATCGGTCGAGAGCGCTACCGCCAAGTGGAAAAAACCAGCAAGAAGATCAGCCGCCCCTTAGCGTCATCAATACTATCTTAGGGGGACCTCAGCAAGGGGAGACCAGTAGATCCAAAGGATTGGTGAAGAAGTGGAGGATCATGGAGCCTATAGCCTTCACCGAGGAAGATGGTCAGGGAATCCAATTTTCACATAATGATGCGGTTGTAGTTTCCTTGAATATTGCTGACTACGATGTACGTCGCATTCTGGTAGATAATGGAAGCTCAGCTGATGTGTTGTTTTACGATGCCTTCTCAAAAATGTCCCTACCCAATGACCAATTGGGACCGATGAATTCTCCGTTGGTAGGATTTGTTGGCAACACCATACCAGTCGAAGGTATAATAACATTGACCATAGCAGTAGGGCAGCGCCCGAAGCTGGCCAAAGCTTGGGTCGACTTCCTAGTCGTAAGGATCCCGTCCGCCTATAATGCGATTCTTGGCCGACCTGGTCTAAATGCACTCCGGGCAGTAGTGTCAATCTATTATTTGAAGATGAAGTTTTCGACGAGTCATGGGGTCGGAGAAGTCAGAGGAGACCAGGCTCTAGCAAGGTATTGCTATTCAATCGCCCTACATAAGGGAGACCAGCCCGACCCTTATCTTGTTGACGGACTGGACGTCCGTGATGACCTCACTAAGGAGTGGGGCGAGCCTGTGGAAGACCTCATTTTTTTGCCCTTGAATGACGAAAACTTGGAGCATGTGGTGCAGATCGGTTCCAACTTGGCGGCCGAGGTTCGGGAGCAGCTCATCGCTTTTCTCAGAAGAAACATGGACTTCTTCGCCTGAACCCCAGCGGATATATCGAAGATTGACACCAAGGTCATGGAACATCAGCTGGCCATCAATCCAAAACACCGATCGATAAGAGAAAAGCTGCGCCAACATGCTCCGGAGAGGCAGAAAGCGATCGCCGAAGAAGTAGATAAACTCCTCAAAGTCGGACTCATCCGGGAGGTTAACTATCTGACCTGAGTTTTGAACGTGGTTCTTGTCAAGAAAGCAAATAACAAGTGGAGGATGTGCGTCGACTTCAAAAAGTTGAACAAGGCTTGCCCGAAGGACAGCTACCCCCTACCCAAGATCGACCAGCTGGTGGACGCAATCTCAGGCCATGAGCACCTCACCTTTATGGACGCCTTTTCTGGTTACAACCAGATACGCATGGCATCTGAAGACAAAGAAAAGACCGCCTTCATTACTAACCGAGGTCTTTATTGCTACAAGGTCATGCCTTTTGGACTCAAGAACGCAGGGGCAACATACCAGCATTTGGTCAATAAAATCTTCAAGGAGCAGATCGGCCGCAACATGGAGGTGTACGTAGATGACATGCTCATCAAAAGCCGAGCTTTAGCAGACCACCTGGCCGACCTTGAAGAGACCTTCGGTGCACTCAGGAAGCACAAGATGAAGCTGAACCCAACCAAATGCGCCTTTGGCGTAACGTCCAAAAAATTTCTTGGGTTCATGGTGTCGAGATGCAAAATCGAGGCAAACCCCCAGAAAATCTGAGCCATTCGAAAAATGACCACTCCAAAGACGATCAAGAAAGTTCAGTGCCTGGCCGAAAAGGTGGAGTCTCTAAATTGCTTCATCTCAAGGTCGGCTGAATGATGCATGCCCTTCTTCGAGGTTCTCAGGTGACCGAAGGACTTCTGCTGGACGGCGGAGTGCCAACAAGCATTCGAAGAGCTCAAAAATTACCTCGACACGCTCCCGCTGCTGGCAAAATCTGAACCTAAGAAAGAATTATTCCTGTATCTAGCTGTCTCCTCGGTGGCCCTGGCGGCAGTCCTTATCAGGGAAGAAGCAAAGATACAACGATCGATCTACTACGTGAGTCGAGTCCTAAGGGACGCGGAGACCAGATACTCTAGGTTAGAAAAACTAGCTTACTATCTCATAATTGCTGCTAGGAGGCTCCGACCTTACTTTCAGGAGCACACCATAACGGTCCTCACCGATCAACCGATAAAAGTAGTTCTCCATCGAGCAGACACTTCCGAAAGAATCGCAAAATGGGCAGTCGAGCTCATAGAGTTCGACATCAACTATCGACCCAGGCCGTCGATCAAAGCCTAGATACTGATGGATTTTGTGCTAGAATGCACCATTCCGATTGAAGCCGAGCTTGAATCGAGCGGTACCAGCACCAGAGCGAGGCCGAACTTTGACGAAGCCGAGCTATCGTGGTCGATCCTCCCCAAAGAGAGCATTGACCTCCCTGAAGATTCTTGGGTTCTGCACGTGGATGGTTCGTCCAACTCTGCCGGAGCTGGTGCAGGGCTGGTCTTGGTTAGCCCCGAAGGAGTTGTTGTAGAGTATGCGCTGCATCTCGAGTTCCCCACGATCAACAATGGGGCCGAGTATGAAGCGCTGATCGTCGGATTAAAGATAACAAGGGAATTAAAAATAGATCGGCTTTAAGTCTACAGCGATTCCCAGTTGGTGGTTGGTCAAGTCGGCGGTGGCTACGAGGCACGAGAGGAAAGCATGGTGAGGTACCTCGGGAAAGTGAAGAATTTGATCCTGACTTTCGATAGTTTCGGCATTCAGTACATGCCGAGAGCGAAAAATGCAAGAGCCGATCTTCTTTTCAAGTTGACTGCTTCAACGCCTGCCGAACTACCCAAAAAAGTATTTTTGAAAACTTTGAAGTGCCCGACCACGGAGGAATCTCAGGCTATCCTGCAGACAAAATTTGAGCCCAGCTGGATCGACCCGTTGATCGCCTACCTTCAAGAGGGGGTCCTTCTCTGCGATCGAAAAGAAGCTCGGAAGCTCAGGAATCAGGCCTCCAGCTACGTCTTATACGAAGGCAGGTTGTATAAGAGGTCGTACTCCCTCCCGTTGCTGAGATGTCTCCGACCTTCAGAAGCCGACCTCGCGCTATGAGATGTGCACGAAGGACTCTACGGAAGTCACATAGGAGCCAGATCTCTATCGCAAAAACTACTTTGGCAGGGGTACTATTGGCCAACTTTATTTTACGATTCCATGGAATATGTAAAGAGGTGCGATCGCTGTCAGAAGAACGCCAGTGTGCAGAGGTAACCAGAATCCGAACTCACTCCACTCAGTTCACCCTAGCCATTTGCGCAGTGGGGAATGGATATACTCGGCCCCTTTTCAACGGCATCTGGGCAGCGGAAGTTCCTCCTGATCGCGATCGACTACTTCACCAAGTGGATCGAAGCCGAACCACTCGCAAAAATTATCGAGGTCAAGGTGTAGGACTTTATCTGAAAGTCACTAGTCTGTCGGTTTGGCCTGCCCCGAATCCTCATAACCGACAATGGGCGACAGTTTGCCGGGGCGAGGTTCGTCGAGTTCTGCGAAGGACTAAACATCTCCCACTGCTTCGCCTTGGTGGCTCACCCGCAGGCCAATGGGGAAGCTGAGATAACTAACCGACCTTACTGCAAGAAATCAAAGTGAGACTCGATAGGACAAAAGGGGCCTGGGTGGACGAACTCTACCATGTCCTCTGGGCATACCGAACTACTCAGAGGGTGCCAACTGGAGAAACACCCTTCGCTTTAGCCTTCGGTACTGAGGCAGTTATCCTGGTCGAGCTTAAGCTTTCTTCTGCATGAGTCGTGGGCTTCAATGAGCAGCACAACCCTCAGAACCTCAGAGTCAACCTCGATCTTCTGGAAGAAAAGAGGGAGGAAGCCCGCATCCGGATGGCAGCCTATAAACAGAAGGTGGCTCGATACTACAACTCCAGGGTTAAAAGTAAGATGTTCAGAGTGGGGGACTTAGTGCTCCGACGAGCCGCTGTCGCTCAGCCTCAAAGTCAAGGAAAGCTCACCCCAAACTGGGAGGTCTGTATGAGGTGACGGAAGTTATCCGACCCAAAACTTATCACCTGAAGAAACTCAGAGGGATAGTACTTTTCCGACCGTGGAACTCAGAAAATCTAATGATGTATTATCAGTAAACTTCCTTTAGAAATTCCTTTGCTCTGCATTTTTTATTTTTGGCACAAGGATTACGGGATGACAAGAAAGAAATGAGTAAAAGTAGCCCGTTAGAAACAGGAAGAGAACCTCATCCTAACGCGAGCAGGTCAAAGACCTCTAAACCTCGACTGTAGGAGATAAGGTGTCCCTCGAGTCAACATCGGCCGTGGGAAATAAGGCCTTACCAAAATCGAAGGCCTCGTTCACAAAGGACGAGATGGGGGGAGAGGCGTGGATGACGGTCTGCATGTGCCCCCACAGCCCATTGGGAACAGGAGGAGGACCTCATCCTGACGTGAGCAAAGTCAAAGGCCTCGTTCACAAAGGACGAGATAGGGGGAGAGGCGCGGATGATGGTCTGCATGTGCCACCACAGCTCGTTGGAAATAGGAGGAGGACCTCATCCTGACACGAGCAAAGTCAAAGGCCTCATTCACAAAGGACGATATGAGGAGAGAGGCACGGACGATGGTTCGCATGTGCCCCCACAGCCCGTTAGGAACAGGAGGAGGACCTTGTCCTAACGCGAGCAAAGTCGAAGGCCTCGTTCACAAAGGGCGAGATGGGAGGAGAGGCTCGGACAACGGTTCGCATGTGCCCCCACAGCCCGTTAGGAATAGGAGGAGGACCTCGTCCTAACGCAAGCAAAGTCAAAGGCCTTGTTCACCTTAGACGAGATGGGGGGAGATGGACGATGGTCCGAATGTGCCCCCACAGCCCGTTAGGAACAGAAGGAGGACCTCATCCTAACACGAGCATCCCGCATCAACCTCGGCCAAAGGAGATAAGATCTCCCCCGAGCGACCCTGTCAACCTCGATCAAATAAGGTCTCCTCCGAGCGACCGGGCCAACCTTGACTGAAGAGCGTCGACTTCGATCTCGGTGAGAGATAGGATCTCTCCCGAGTGACCGTATCAACCTCGGCTAGAGAGCTTCAACTTCAGCATCAACTTTAGCCGGAGATGAAATCTCCCCCAAGCTTCGACATGGACCAGCACGAGGCCCAGAAGAAGACTTCGGCAGTCGCCTTGTCTGCACTCCCTTTCTTTGAGTTTCGAACTCGAAGTCAAGTTTGGTGCCCAGCTTGATGCGGCCAGTAGTCATGGAAGAACTTCGACGGATGGGTCTTGGCCGAACTATTACAGCCGATCGAACTGCTAAGCGGCCAAGCTCCTTCGAACTCCCAGCGGCCGAACTCTTCAAGTGGCCGACCCTTCAACTGGCTGAATTCCACAGCAATAGTCCCTCGATCGAACTTCTCCAGCGATCGAGCTTCTATGGAAGCCGGACTTCCTGCGGACTCCTCCAGCAGTCGAGCTTCTACGGAAGCCAGACTTCCTACGAACTTCTCCAGCAACCGAGCTTCTACGGAAGCCAGACTCCCTGCGGACTTCTCCAGTGGTCGAGCTTCTACGAAAGCTGGACTCACTACGGACTTCTCCAGCGGTCGAGCTTCTACGAAAGTCAGACTTCTTGCGGACTTCTTCAGCAGACGGGCTTCTCAATGGCCAAACTTTCATGAAAGCCGAACTTCTTATGATGGATTTCGGCAGGCGATCCCGCTACGGTTATACGATAATAATGATCAGCATTTATCGAGTCAATAACGATCGACAATAACAATCGACAATAATGATCGGTATTGATCAGGATAGTTACGACAATCATTAATCAAGGCGATTACAACAAGCTTTCTCTATAAAAAGAACCCTTCGGATACACTTAGGCCAGGTTCTGAAAACCCTTTTCTCTTTCTGAAAATTCTATCGAGCACTCCATTCCTGTTGACTGAAGCTGACTTGATCGTCGGAGGATCCTACCGGAGCCATCCCTCCATCGGCTCCGGATGGAACTTTATTTTGTAGGTCCCCGACGGCGACCTCATCGGCCTCCACTCCAGCGGATTCCGACAACGATCAGATTCTGCGTCAACATGTGATATATGTAAGTGATAGATCTAGATCTGAATCCTAGTAGCAAAGTATTCTAATTAAGATAGTTGCCATGGCCATCCGATCATAAGAGTAAGAAGAACTTTAAAGACCCTTACCTCCCATTTGATGGGCTGCTCTTATGGCGTGTAAGGATGCCACTGCGATGGTTCTTATGAAGAAGAAAAAGTGAAAGGATAAAACTTATTTTCTGCTAAACCCTAGATCCACAAATCTTAGGATCTATTTTTAATGCTTTACTTTTATAAATCTTGTTATACTTAATTAAGAATTAAGTAATTATGAAAAGACCTAGATCTAAACATTGAGAATTAAAGATCTAAGATATTTTCATAATAAATGGGTTCAGGGTATGGGTTGCTTAATTAGGTCTAGCCTGAGCGGTTGATCAAATCGAATCAAGAGTTGGTTAGAATGGGATCAAAAGTGCTCTTTGGCCAGTCTTATAGTTATTAGTTTAGTCAAGATCGATAACAACCATATGTTATCGATCACTTCAAGACCTAATCTAACTCCACGGTTCGAGCCTGGATTGTAGGCAAACCCAATCAGTTCTGAATTAACAAATTAGTGTCTAAAGTAAGTCTAGCAAATATGACTAGTGGTCATTAATTGGGAGCTACTTGATCTAGATAAGTCTATGGTGAGTTAATGGCATATCCCTCCTATCAATCTCACTTACCTGGTCAATTAGATTAATTTAGTTCTGTATTGATTTACCAATGATTCAAGCTAGCCCATGCCACTAGGTTAGTCATAATAGTTATGACCAATTAAGATTGAGATCTAAATTAAAATCTTTCTATAAAATATTAAGTCAAGCGGTCTTTCATCATTGTAGTTGTGTGGATGCTTTTCAAAGTTGATTATTCTTGACTAGATATAGTGGTTCAATTGCACCAAAAAGATGCAACCGCACTATTAGGCATAAGATGATATAAGAAAGAGGAAGGATTGGGCTCAATATTTCGAATATGTTGAGGGTCCCAATCATGAATTCATTTCATGCAAATGGTGGTTTGACTTAACTAAGGAGTAGAGCAATATTTCGAGTATGATGAGCTTCATGAATTAAAGATCGGAGTTGGCTACAATATAGCTAGAGAAATATTAGATAAGAGTTATCCACTCATCGACTAACTCATCACCAATAAATGTTAGGAGAGGTGGTAAGCCAATCAATGAGACTGCAGCACCCACTAAAAATCTTTGATCATGAAGATTTTCGCATCTCTTCTAAGAAAGTGTTGGAATTCAAAAAAATAGTGAAAGCCTTAATTTATTTTAAAAATAAAATTTTTAAAATAAATTGATTAAGTCAAATATAAAGTCTAACTAAAAATTTTGACTCTCTACAAAAATCATGTCTGCTTCCAACTTTCTAGCCAAGATCTTAGAAACCACTAGACTGACCGAATCAAATTTTAAGGATTGGCTCAAAAACTTGAAAATAGTTTTGAGTTCCAAAAAGCTGAGTTATGTCCTAGACTAGGACCTTCCTTCTCTACTAGACCATCCGACCACTGACTCAGAGAGCATCTTATGAGAAGTGGTCAAATGATGATAACAAAATCAGATGTTATATGTTGGCATTGATGTCAAACAAGTTACAGCGCCAACATGAGGACATGAAGACTACTAGGTAAATGCTGACTCACCTATAAGAGTTGTATGGTAAACAGAGCCACATAGCACACTACGAAGTATCCAAGCAACTCTTCAAGGTGTAGATGCATGATGGACAGTCGATCCATGATCATTGTTTGTTGATGATCGAGAATTTAGAGGAGCTTAAGAAGCTCGACATGTCCATGGATAAAAACTTATAGATTGATCTGATTCTACAGTCCTTGATTGATTCACACGGGCAGTTTATTATAAACTTCTATATGAATAAGATTTAGTGCACCTTAACTGAGCTCATAAACATGCTGGTGACTATTGAGGGTACCTTGAAGAGTTCAATAGGCTTAGTACTTGCTATGGAGTGGACTTCTTTCAAGAGAAAGTCCTCTGAGAAGAAGAAGTTTGCGAAGAAGCAGAAGACTGAGGGAAAGAAGAAGGAAAAGAAGGTAGAGCTGAAAAAGAAGGCTATGGAGAAAGGAAGATGTTTTCACTACAACTTTGATGGCTATTGGAAGCAGAATTGTGCTGCTTATCCGGCAAGTCTGAAGAACAAGAGGGAAGGAGGACCTTCTAAAGGTATGCTCATTGTTAAGACGAACCTAATGATTTCTTCTGCATCTAATTGGATGCTTGACTCTGGATCTAGTTCCTATTTGTGCACTTCTTTACAGAATCTTGTGGATTGCAGGAGGCTGAGGGACAACGAAATGATCCTATAAGTAGGAACGGAGTAAAGATTGCGGTTGTAGCCATGAAAATGTACCCTCTACGACTATCATCTGGGAGCATCTTAGAACTTAGGGACTATTATTTTGTACCTGCTGCGAGCGGAAATCTAATTTCTATCTCCTATTTGACATAGAAAGGATATGTCATTAGTTTCCATAAGGACTACTGTATCATTCTTTTTGATAATAATAAAGTTGGTAGTGGCTTCCTTATTAACGGTCTCTATCAGTTGTATGTTAATGTTTTTATAAATTATGTCGAGCAAAGTATGAATGTCATAAGATCAAAACGACTTAGAGATAGTATAAAGAAAAAGTACATGTGGCATCTTAGACTATATTATATTGGAGAAGACATGATTAACAGATTAAAGAATATCGGACTATTAAGCCTGCTGACTTCTGAGTCATATCCAGTCTGTGAATCATGCCTTCAAAAGAACATGACCAAGTTGCCCTTTCTGAGACATGGAGAAAGGACCACATAATTACTTGCTCTAATGCATTCAGATGTCTGCGACCCATTTGATTTGCTGGCCAGAGATGGTTTTGTCTACTTCATTATCTTTATTGATGATTTTTTTTGATACGGACATGTGTACCTTATGCATCATAAGTCTGAGGCCTTTGAAAAGTTTAGAGAATTCAGACATGAAGTAGAAAAATAAATCAAAATTTTTTTAAGATTTTTTAATTAGATCGAGGAGGTGAATATCTTAGTAGAAAATTTTTGGACTATCTCAAAAAATATGGTATAGTCTCATAGTGGACTCTACCTAAAATACCTCAACTCAATGAAATTTTAGAATGAAAAAATCGGATTCTATTGGATATGATTCATTCTATGATGAGCTTCATAGATCTTTTCATTTATATTTAGGGACATAATCTTCTAACAGTCATTTATATACCGAATAGGATTTCTTCTAAAATTATTTCTACTATACCATATGAGATGTGGCATGGTAAGAAATCGAGTCTGAGTCATCTTAAGATTTAGGGTTGTCCAGCTCATGTCAAAAGACAACAAGCGAACAAATTAGAATCTAAGTTTCTTAGAGCTTGATTCATTGGATATCCTAAAAAGTCTTTAGAATATTATTTCTATCTTTTAGAAGACCATAATGTGATTGTGAGTCAATATGCTATCTTTTTTAAAAAATAATTTATTCAAGATGGAGGCATAGGAAGATAGATCAGGCTCGAAGAACAGTCTCTAAGGAGCAACAAGCTAAAGAACCTGAGGAACCAGTTCAGTCTGAACCAAGTCCACACACTTCCTCCTCCACCTCATTAGTCTAGTAGGATTTTTTATCCTCCTGGGAGATACCTAGGTATCGTTTCAGAGGATATAGAAAAAATATTTCTCATAAGAAATGGGGTATATGGAGATATCCCAAAATCTATGACAATGCGATATCAAATATCGACTTTGAGAAATGATTAGAGGCAATGAAGTCAAAAATTGACTCAATACGCTCAAACCAAATTGGAACCTTGGTAGATTCACTTAAGGATATTGTACCTATTGGATGAAAATGGATCTTCAAAAAAAAAATTAGTGCAGATGGAATGTAGAGACATTCAAAGCTAGGTTAGTGGCGAAAGAGTATAGTCAGCATAAAGGTATTGACTATCAAGATATCTTCTCGCTAGTGACCATGCTTAAATCCATCCGCACACTACTTGCCGTTGCAGCATATTTTGATTACGAAATATGGCAAATGGATATAAAAATGACATTCTTGAATGGATACCTTAAGAAAGATATCTATATGGAACAGCTACTTGGTTTCACCTCTAATGATAGTGATCATAAAGTTTGCAAACTACAAAAATCTATCTATGGACTTAAGCAAGCATCTCAAAGCTAGAATGCTCGTTTCAATGATGTGATCAAATTATTTGATTTTATCAAAAATGAGGAGGAGCCCTGTGTATTCAAGATGATCAATGGGAGCATTGTTATCTTTCTCGTATTATACGTGGATGACATCCTCCTGATTAAGAATGATATTTCTATATTGACCTCGGTCAAGATTTGATTGTCTAAGAAGTTTTCTATGAAAGACCTAGGAGAAGCATCCTTTATTTTGGGGATCAAGATCTATAAGGATAGATCAAGGAGGATGCCAGGTTTATCATAAAAGATATACACTAAGGAGGTGCTGAAAAGGTTCAACATGAAAAACTCCAAGCGGATTCTTATTCCTTTTAGATATGGTATTCATCTCTCCAAAAAAATGTGCCCCAACACACTGAAAGAGATTGAACTTATGAGCAAGATCCCTTATACTTCGGTAATAAGGAGACTCATGTATGCCATGCTTTGTACACGATCTGATATCGTCCATGCTATATGTCACAAGCAGATATCAATTAAATCTAGGCAAAGAGCACCGGACTTCTATGAAATGTATCCTTAAGTACTTAAGAAGGACTAAAGATATATTTTTGATCTTTGATAATGAAGAACTCCAAGTGTAGCGGGTATACTGATTCAAACTTTATATCTGATATTGATGATCGAAAGTCGACATCAGGAAGCCTGATCTTATGCAATGGTGGTGTTATAAGCTGAAAGAGTTTCAAATAGATAGTGATTGCAAACTTCACCATGAAAGTAGAGTACATCGCTGCCTCGAAAGCTGTGAAGGAGGTATTGTAGTGTTAGATATATGTGCCCTAGAAGTCAGAATTGGCTGACACTTGGGCTCCTCCAGCTAGATCCAGAACCTTCCGCTGCTTACAAGATCATCAACGGATAATAGGATTACCCTACGTCAAATTAAATTTGATTTAATTTATCTAAATTTATTTTAATTATTAAATAATAAGAATCAGATTTGAAACATCTCAGATCTAATTTGAATTAAAAAAAAAATTTAAAATATATCTCTTGATCTGATCAGATCTGAACGAACCTGGTCCAAAAAATCAAGATTTTTCCTTCAACTGATATCAGAGCCAAGGTTCTAAAGTATTTAGATCTAATTTTAAATTTATTTTAATCAAAAAATAAGTGATCTCAGATGTCACATGAGATGTGATCAGATCTAAAATCAGAAAAGTTAAAATTAAATGATTTGGATCTAAGATTAGAAAATATGCATGACTAGTTCTATAGAATAGTCTTACATGTTTTTAATTTAATTTAATTAAATCATATTTTAGATCTATTTATTTATTATTTTTTAATATTATAATTATTATACTAATATTTTAAAAAAGTAAATAAAAATTATTTAATTTTAACATCATATGAGATATGATTGATGCATGTCTAGACTAGTTGTAAAATAGTTCTACATAATTGTCTAAATTAAAGTTTTTTTGATGAGATCAATTTAAATTTAATTTTTTAGATTATTATAAGATAATTTAGATCTAAAAATATGTATGATTCGATACATGAGATGTATGCAAAATATGCCATGATTAGATCTAATTTGTATATGAGATATATGATATAGATCTAAAACTATTTTGTAGTATTGCATGTTCTTGATTAAGGCATTCCTCTTAGCCGTCCGGTCATAAGAACGAAGAAGGATTTAAAGACCCTTTCCTTCCATCCGATGGGATATTCTTATGATCTGTAGGGGTGCTGCACATTTGTCTTTAATCAGAAATCCAAAACTTACTTTTTGCAAAATCCTAGATTCTAAAATCCTAGGATTTATTATGCATATTTTATTTATGAACCCTACTTAATTAAAAATTAAGATTATAGAATATCAATTAGGTCTAAAATTGAGAATTTTAGATCTAAGACATATTCATAATACTAGGTTCGGGCTTGAGTAGCTCAATTAGGTCTAAGCGATTGATTAAATCGAATCAAGAGTTGGTTAGATGGGATCAATAATGCTTAAATTGAGCAACCTAATAGGATTAAGTCTGGGTCAAGATCGAGTCACGATCAAGCAAAACCTAATTAGGCTCAGAGGTTAGAGTCTGGATTGTAGGCTAACCTAATTGGTTCTGATTCAATAATTTGGTGTCTAAGATAAGTTTGGCACATACGACCGACTGATTTTTAATTGGAAGCTACTCGACCTAAATGCGTTCTTATACGAGTTAATGGCATATCCCTTCCACTGGTCTCACTTATCTGGCCATATCTATTGACACAGTTCTGATCTGAGGTGGTCAATAATCCGAGCTAACCCATGCCACTAGGTTTGTTATAATTATTATGACTATGACAAGTTTAGTTTAATAAGATCTGAATCAATTCTCTCTAAGAAAAGATTAAGTCTGAGGTCTTCCACCATTGTAGATGAAGGAAAAATCTTAATTTTTTGGATCAGATTCATTCAGATCTGATCAGATCAAGAGATATATTTCAATTTTTTTTTGATCCAGATCGGATCTAGAATATTTCAGATCTAATTTTTATTATTTTAATAATTAAAATAAATTTAGATAAATTAAATTTAATTTAATTTATCTTAAAGTGGATAATTCTATTACCCGTTGATGATCCTGTAAGCAACGAAAGGTTCTGGATCTAGCCACGCAAGTGCCTGACCTCTATCGATATCCACTCGAACTAGATCTGGAGATTCTCTTCTTCTCTATTACATCTTCAAAAATTAAATCTGGATCTGATCTGAAGGATCTTCAAAATTTCTTTCGAAGATCAGCAGTCGTCCTATGCAGCAGCGCAGCCTTCTAGCTTCCAGTCGCCTTTCTCTCATCTGAATTGCACCAACCAAGGACCCAAACACCTTTGGGTGTGGAGAGGAGAGGGAGAAGTTGGCGTGGAGGAGGAAGAGGGAGGAGCCTTAGGCATGGAGAATTTTCTCAATCAGATTAGATTATTTCCAATACCAATAGGAGTTGGGTGCAGGGTCATATTTATAGACTGTCTGTGATCCAACTCCTCTTCTTTCCAACCAATTATAACTCTTTATGAAATCAGATCTAAATCTGATTGGTGGAAATAGAGTCTCCTAGATTCCTCCTTAGATGGCGCCTAAGATCAGTCAAAGTTGATTCTTAGAAGAACTCTAATTAAATCCAAAAAGAAGATAGAGTCCATGTCCAACAAGGACTCCTTGGCGCCTCCAACCTAGGCGCATGCCAAGGGTGGCGTGCACCCTCCTCCTTGCCAGGTTCTGGTAGGGGGACAAGCCTCCACCAGCCCTCCAATAGGTGCATGACATGTGGATAGAAGTCAAAGCATCTATGGTCAACTTTTGATCAAAGTCAAAGGATGAGAAATGGCAGATGACCAAAAAATGATAGATAATGTCTTACAAAATAAGACAACCTTTTCTGACTTGGACAAGCTCCAGTCAATCCAAATGAAGGCCTCTTATCGAGCACAAACTCCTTTAGCTCAATCAGGATAACTAGTTATGATAGTAAAAGAAGAATGTTAGGTTCAATCGAGTGCTAGCATGATTTTCTTGAACCTAATTGAATCTCATTCAGATCAGTTGAACTGGATCAGTTTAATTGATGATCACCAAATTCAAACTCTTATTTGTGTGATCTAGTTAGGTTCAGTTCTATATGGTAATGAGATATGTCATGATCTCTATCATCGACATCATCGAAACTTCTTTCGATGGATCAGAACTCTTCTGATTCGATCAGTTAGAATGATTGATCATCTAAATCATTCTAATTGCTCCCAAAATCCACCAGTGATATCTAGCAGTATATGGTGGCAATCCATCAGAGCTGAATGCGAACCTCTTGGTGTAGCTACCTGTGTGATTAAGTTCTTCTATCTTGAGCCCCGATCAGATTAGGGTTAAGGTGAACTCGTCAAACTCTAGTTTCTGTCATATGATGTAATCATTCGATTCAAGTTTGATGTGAAAGACTAAATAGAAACTCTTTCTATTATTTTACTCTACCATGGCCATGGGCTTCCGGACTTGATTCTTATGATCATCATAGGGCTGCTCCTCTACTACCGAGGTAGATAGATTCCATCTTGATGCTATCCAGTTCCTACAATAAACATGCTATAGCCAACATACACCTCAGAAATCTGTATGGTTAGGAGATCGAGTAATGGTGTAGTCAAACTATAATACCCTCAAGGTAAACTGTCGATGCATCTCAAGTCAAAGAACCAGACACACTACCGCAGCATTGAGTCAGTCATTGACGAGAAGATAGACTTTCTAATGACTACTCGAGGTGGTCACGCTCAGTGCCCTCATTCTCTAACGAGTATCTGTACTCTCGCTCTGGTGTCTCCACACCATAGACTCAAAACTTATCTACTAAAGAGAAGCGATTGTACACCAACCTTTCAGATCAATCACCATCCTCGTGATGATCCTATGGTCGGAAGTATTTTATGAGTTAATAATGATTATTCATGTCTTAAATTTTCAACTCTTAAAAATATGAATTATCATTACCATTAACTCAAAGGATGTATCACAGACACTAAATACACATATGTGATAGAAGATAATCCATTTTATTGATATTAGTCAAAATTATAATTTTACCCCTAGAAGTGTATTATAAGTGCCAGCCAATTTTAGCTTCTAGGGCACATATATCTAACAGTAGATGTGCGGGCCTTTCCGGGGTTGATTGTTTTCGATTGGATATAGTGGCTCAGTTGCACCGAAAAGATGCAACCATATCTATTAGGCATTAAATGCTATGGACTAGAGGATGAGTTGGGCTCAATATTCTGGATATGGTGAGAGACTCAATTAGGAATTTAGTCTATGCAAATGGTGGGTCTGACTTAACTAAGAAGTGGATCAATATTCTGGATACGGTGGAATTTATGAATTAGAGATCAAGTTTCGGTGCACCATGATTAAAGAATCCTTGAACAAGAGTTGTTCACTCATTGGCTAATCCATCATCAATAACTATTAGGTGAGGTGATGAGTCAGTTGGTAAGACCGCACCACCCACTAAAAATCATTAATCATGAAAATTTTTGCATCTCTACAGAGGGAGTGTAGGGATCCGAGAAAATAGTGGAAGCTAATTTATTTAAAAATAAAATTTTTAAATAAATTGGTTAAATCATAATTACAGTATCTAACTAGAATCTTTGACTCTCTATAGAAAATATCTGCCTCCAATCCATTGGCACGTATCCTGGACACACATAGACTGATCGGACCCAATTATAAAGATTGGCTCAGGAACTACAAAATAGTTTTAGGTTCCGAGAAGTTAACCCATGTATTGGACCAAACCCTCCCACCTTACCAGCTCATTCGTCCATTGAACAGAGAGCGTCTCTGTAAAAATGGATAGACGAAGATAATAAGGCCAGATATTACATGTTGGGCTCAATGTCTGATGAGCTCCAGTGCCAATATGAAGATATCGGGATTGCTCACCAAATGTTGGCTCACCTGCAAGAGATATTTAGTGAACAGAGTCACATAACCAAGTATTAAGTTATGAAACAACTTTTTAAGGCTAAGATGCATGATGGATAGTCAGTCCAAGATCACTGTCTAATAAGATCAAGGACTTGGAAGAGCTTGAGAAGCTCAATGTGAAGTTAGACTTGGATCTGCCAAATGATGTTATTCTGCAATTCCTGACTGATGCATATGGGCAATTCATCATGAATTACCACATACATAAACTTCAAAATTCCTTGGTCGAATTAATGAACATGCTGATTATCGCTGAGCTTTCTATAAAAGATTCTAAAGACTCAGTTCTTACTATGGAATGGACTTCTTCCAAAAGAAAGTCTTCTGAAAAGAAAAAAAAAGTCTGCGAAAAGACAGAAGATGAAAGGAGCAAAGAAGAAGAAGGCAGAGCCAAAGAAGAAGGCCGATGTCAAAGGAAAGTATTTCCATTGCAATAGCGACGGCCATTGGAAGTGGAACTGCCCTACTTACCTGGCCACCTTGAAGAATAAGAAGGAAGATCCTTCTGGAGGTATGCTCATTATTGAGTCTAACCTTATGATTTCTTCTGCATCCAGTTGGATGCTTGACTCTGATTCTAGTGCTCATCTGTGCACTTCCATGCAAGATCTTGACGATAGCAAGAGGCTGAGGGATGGAGACATGATCCTACATATTAGTAATGGAGCAAGAGTTGCTGCAGTAGCCGTAGAAATATACCCTCTTCGATTACCATCAGGTTTAGACTTAGTTTTGAAAAACTGTTATTATGTGCCTGCAGCTAGCAGAAATTTGCTTTCTATTTCATGCTTAGCATTAGAAGGCTATGTGATTACCTTCTTTAAGGACCATTGTAACATTCTTTATGAAAAAAATAAAATTGCAAATGGTTTCCTTATTAACGATCTTTATCAGCTACATATTGATGTATCTGTTCTAACTATTGAGCAAAATGTGAATGCCAAACGACCTAGGGATAGTCCAAATGACAGGTATCTATGGCACCTGAGATTAGGTCATATAGCAGAAGATAGGATCAACAAATTGGAAAAAAATGGACTATTGAGTCCATTGACTTTTGAGTCATATCCAACTTGTGAATCTTGTCTTCAAGGCAAAATGACTAAACTCCCTTTTGTAGGACATGAGGGAAAGGGCCACAGATCTCCTTGCCCTAGTACATACTGATGTGTGCGGCCCATTTGATGTGCCGGTTAGAGGCAATTTTGTCTACTTCATTACTTTTACTGATGATCTGTCTAGGTATGGGTATGTGTATCTTATGAGACATAAGTCTGAAGCTTTTGAAAAGTTCAAAGAATTCAGACATGAAGTAGAAAAATAAACTGAAAAATCCATTAAGGTTCTTCGATCAGATCGAGGAGGTGAATACCTTAGCAAAAAATTCCTAGACTATCTCAAAAAAAATGGCATAGTCTCTCAATGGACTCCACCAGGAAACACCTCAACTCAACGAGATTTCAGAATGGAGAAATCGAACTCTATTGGATATGGTCCGATCCATGATGAGCTTCACAGACCTTCCTGATTTTTTTTGGGGATACTCATTGTTAACTTCAATTTATCTACTGAATAGGATTTCCTCTAAAACCGTTCCTACCACACCGTATGAGATATGGCACTGGTAAGAAACCAAGTCTGAGTCATCTCAGAATTTGGGGTTGTCCGGCTCATGTCAAAAGACAACAAGCGGACAAGTTAGAGTTTAGGTCCTTTCAGAGCTCGATTCATAGGATATCCTAAAGAGTCATTAGGATACTATTTCTACATTCCAGAAGACCACAATGTGATTGTGAGTCGACATGCCATCTTTCTTGAAAAATAGTTTATTCAAGATAGCGGCATTGGAAAGCAGATTAAGCTTGATGAGAAAGTCTCACAAGTACAATGAGCTAAGGACCAATTGGAACCAAATCAGGTTGAGCCAATAAGAACACTACCTCCTCCACCTCGTAGATCGAAAAAAATTTCCCGTCCCCCTAAAAGATACTTAGGTATTATTTCAGAGGAAGTAGAGGAAATGTTCCTCGTAGGTAATGGTGCTCATGGTGATGATCCCAAAACCTACAACGAGGCGATATCAGATATCGACTTTGAGAAATGGCTAGAGGCAATGCAGTCAGAAATTGACTCGATGCACTCAAACCAAGTCTGGACCTTGGTAGATCCATCCAGAAGGTATAGTACCTATTGGGTGTAAATGGATCTTCAAGAGAAAGATTGGTGCAGATGGGAATGTGGAGACATTCAAGGCTAGACTAGTGGCAAAAGGTTATAGTCAACGTGAAGGCATTGACTATCAGGATACCTTTTCTCCAATGGCTATGCTAAAATCCATCCGCACATTGCTTGCCATTGCAGCCTATTTCGATTATGAAATATGGCAAATGGACGTGAAAATGGCATTCTTAAATGGATATCTTGAGGAAGATATCTATATGGAACAGCCGCTAGGTTTCACATCCAGTGATACTGATCACAAGGTTTGCAAGCTGCAAAGGTCCATATATGGACTTAAGCAAGCATCTCGGAGCTGGAACACTCATTTCAATGATGTGATCAAAATATTTGGTTTCATCAAAAATGAAGAGAAATCGTATGTCTTCAAAAAGGTCAGTGGGAGCGCTGTTGTCTTCCTCGTATTGTACGTGGATGACATCCTCCTTATTAGGAATGAATATTCCCATGTTGACGACAGTCAAAATATGGTTGTCCAAGGAATTCTCCATGAAAGACCTAGGTGAAGCATCCTTTATTCTAGGAATTAAGGTCTATAGGGATAGACCGAATAGGATGCTAGGACTTTCACAGAAGATGTACATAGAGAAAGTACTAAAGAGATTTAGTATGAAAAACTCTAAGAGGGGATTAATACCCTTCAGACATGGTATTCATCTTTCCAAGAAGATGTGCCCTAGCACACCTGAGAAAATAGAATGCATGAGCAAGATCCCTTATGCTTCTGCAATAGGGAGCCTCATGTATGCCATGCTATGTACACGACCTGATATAGCCCATGCTGTGAGTGTCACAAGCAGATATCAGTCAAATCCAGGTGAAGAACACTGGACTTCTGTGAAATGTATCCTTAAGTACTTAAGAAGAACTAAGGATATGATGTTGGTCTTTGGTAACGGAGAACTCCAAGTCCAGGGATACACAGACTTGGATTTTATGTCCAATATAGATGATCGAAAGTCGACATCTGAGAGTCTGTTTGTGTGCAATGGTGGTACTGTCAGCTGAAAGAGTTCTAAGCAAATCGTGATAGCAGATTCCACCATGGAAGCAGAATATATTGCTGCATCAGAGGCTGCGAAGGAAGCATTCTAGTACAAAAAGTTTGCTGCAGAAATCGGAGTAATGCCATCAGATGCCATTCCTCTATACTGCGACAACAATGGTGCCATAGCCCTTGCTAAGGAGCCGAGGTCTCACCAAAAATCCAAGCACATTGAGCGGCGATACCACCTCATCCACGATTACCTCGAGAAGGGTTACGTCGAGATCAAGAGAGTCGACTCCGCAGATAATGTGGCAGATCACTTACAAAGCCATTGGGCCAGCAGAAGATCGAAGTCCATCTTGAGAAGATAGGACTTAGACTTGTAGCTAATTGACTTTAGAAAAAGTGGAAGATTGATAGATATATGTGCCCTAGAAGTCAGAATTGGCTGACACTTGTAATACACTTCTAGGGGCAAAATTATAATTTTGACTATAATCAATAAAATTAGTTATTTTCTATCACATATACGTATTTAGTGTCTGTGATACATTCTTTGAGTTAATGGTAATGATAATTCATATTTTCAAGAGTTGAAAATTTAAGATATGAATAATCATTATTAACTCATAAACTACTTTCGACCATAAGATCATCACAAGGATGGTGATTGATTCGGAAGGTTGGTGTACAATTACTTCTCTTTAGTAGATGAGTCTTGAGTCTACGGTGTGGAGACACCGAAGCGAGAGTATAAGTACTCGTTAGAGAACGAGGGCACTGAGCGTGACCACCTCGAGTAGTCATTAGGAAGTCTACCTTCTCGTCAATGACTGACTCGATGCTGCAGTAGTGTGTCTGGTTCTTTGATCCTGAGGTGCATCGATAGTTCACCTTGAGGGTGTTATAGTTTGACTACACCATTACTCGATCTTCCTAGCCATTCAAAATCCTGAGGTGTATGTTGGCTATAGCATGTTCATTGTAGGAACTGGATTGCATCAAGATGGAATCTATCTACCTCGGTGGTAGAGGAGCAGCCCTATGATGATCATGAGAATCAAGTCCAAAAGCCCATGGCCATGGCAGAGTGAAATAATAGAAAGAGTTTCTATTTAGATTTTCACATCGGACTTGAATCGAATGATTACATCATATGACAGAAACTAGGGTTTGACGAGTTCACCTTAACCCTAATCTGATCGGGGCTCAAGATAGAAGAACTTAATCACACAGGTAGCTGCACCAAGAGGTTCGCATTCAGCTCTGATGGGTTGCCACCATATACTGCTAGGTGTCACTGGTGGATTTTGGGAGCAATTAGAATGATTTAGATGATCGATCATTCTAGCTGTTCGAATCAGAAGAGTTCTGATCCATCGAAAGAAGTTTCGATGATGTCGATGATAGAGATCATGACATATCCCATTACGATACAGAACTGAACTTAACTGAGTCATACAAATAAGGATTTGAATCTGGTGATCATCAATTAAACTGATCCAGTTCAATTGATCTTAATGAGATTCAATTAGGTTCAAAGAAATCATGCTAGCACTCGATTGAACCTAACGTTCTTCTTTTACTATCATAAATAGTTATCCTAACTGAGCCAAAGAAGTTTGTGCTCAATCAAAGGCCTTCACTTGGTCTAACTGGAGCTTATCCAGGTCAGAAAAGGGGTGTCTTATTTTGTAAGATAATACCTACAATTTTTGGTCACCTGCCATTTCTCGTCCTTTGACTTTGATCAAAAGTTGACCTTTAACTGATCAAATGTTGACCATTGACACTTTGACTTCTGTCCATGTGTCACGCACCTATTGGAGGGCTGGTGAAGACTTATCCTCCTACCAGAACCTGGTAAGGAGGAGGGCGCACACCACCCTTGGCATGTGCCCAAGCTGGAGGCGCCCAGGAGTCCCTGTTGGATAGGGACTCCATCTCCTTTTTGGATTCCAAATAGACTCCTCCTAAGAATAAGTTTGACTGGTCTTCAGCACCATCTAACGAGGAATCCAAGGAACTCTATTCCCACCAATCAGATTTAGATCTGATTTCACAAAAGATTGTGATTGGTTGGGAAGAAGAGGAGTTGGATCACGCATAGTCTATAAATAAGACCCTACGCCCAACCCAAAGAGAATTGAAAAATCCCACGCCCCAAGGCTGGTTCTCTCCTCCTCCTCCACGCCAAGCCCATCTTCTCCCTCTCCTCTCCATGCCCTAAGTAGTTTGGGATCTTAGTTGGTGCAATCCAGATGAGAGAAAGGCAACAGAAAGCTAGAAGGCTGTGCTACTGCAAAGGACAACTGCTGATCTTCGAAAGATATTTTGAAGATCCTTTAAATCTGATCCAGATCTGATTTTTGGAGATGTGATAAAAAAGAAGAGGATCTTCAGATTCAGTCCGAGTTGATACTGGTAGAGACCAGGCACTTGCATGGCTAGATCCAGAACCTTCCACTGCTTACAAGATCATCAATGGATAATAGGATTATCCTACGTCAAGATAAATTAAATTTAATTTAATTTATCTAAATTTATTTTAATTATTAAATAATAAAAATTAGATCTGAAATATCCTAGATCTGATTTGAATTAAAGAAAAAACTTTTTAAAATATATCTCTTGATCCGATCAGATCTGAACAAATCTGGTCCGAAAAATCAGAATTTTTTCTTCATATAGTTCAAGAAGTTTATTGCAGAGCTAGAAGTGATATCATTTAATGTCGTCTCTCTCTACTACGACAGCAACGGCGCCATAGCCCTAGCTAAGGAGTCGAGGTCTTATCAAAAATTCAAGCACATTGAATGGTGGTTCTACCTTATCTGCGATTACCTCGAGAAGGGATATGTCGAGGTAAAGAGAGTCGATACCGTGAATAATACGACTGATCGATTGATGAAGCCTTTGAGCCAACAAAAGACTAAAACCCATCTTAAGAAGATGGGACTTAGATTTATGGCTAATTAGCTTTAGATCAAATGAAAGTTTGTTAGATGTTTGCCCTAGAAGCTAGATTTACCGACACTTGTAAACTTTCTATGGGCATAATTTATAAAATTTGATTTATAAATAAATTTTGGGTTATTATTTCAATCACATCTTTATTATTATATCTATGATTTATCCTTTGGGTTAATGAAAATAATAACATATATTCTTAAGAGTTGAGAATTTAAGATATGTGTTATCATAATTAACTCATAAATAGCTCCTGATAATAGGATCATCACGAGAATGGTGATCAATCAAGAAGACTAGTGTATGATCGCTTTCGTAGAATAGATGTATCTTGAATCTATGATGTGAAGATACTAGAATGAAAGTATAAGTACTTGTTAAGAATAAGAATACTGAGCATGACCAATTTCAAGCAGTCATAAAGAAGTCTACCTTCTCGTTAATGACTCGCTCATTACTATAGTAGTATATATGGTTCTTTAACCTGAGATGCATCGATAGTTCACTTTGAGGGTGTTATAGTTTGATTATACCATAACTCAGTCTCCTAGCCATTTAAAGTTCTAAGGTGTATGTTGGCTATAGCATGTTCATTGTAGGAGTTGGATCATACCAAGTTGGAATCTATCAACCTCGGTGGAGTAGTCCTATGGTATTCATGAGATTGAGTCATAAAGTCCATGGCCATGGCAATGTGAAATAATAGAAAAGAGTTTCTATTAGAATTTCACATCGGACTTGAATCGATTGATTCATTCATATGACAGACATGAGGTTTGACGAGTTAACCTTAACCTTGGTTCTAGCAAGATTCATGATAGAAGAACCGAATCATATGATAGCTATACCAAAAGATTCTTTTTTAGTTCTGATGGGTTGCCATCGTATACTGCTAGGTATCACTGATAGATTATACGATCAATTAAAATTATCTCGATGATCTATGATTCTAATTATATCAATCGAAAAAAGTTCTATTTCATCGAAAGGAGTTTCGATGATGTCGATAATAGAGATCATGGCATATTCCATTATCATATAGAATTGAACCTATGAGGTCACACAAATAAGGGTTTGGGTCTAAACATTTTCAATTGGACTAACACAGTCTGATTGATTTGGATTTGATCTAATTAGGTTCAAGAAAATCATGCTAGCACATGACTGAATCTAATTTCTCCTACACTATATTTTCTATTGGTTTGGATTAAGATAAATTGGATTTGACTTGTTCAGAAACCCTGAATGGCCTTGTCCTAATTAGATTATGACCATGTCTTAATCTCCTAAGTAGATAAAGATGAAAGGGCACCAAGTGTTGGTGCCCCTCCTCCCTTTAACCAAGTTTTGCATAGATAAGAAGGGGCGCACGCCCCCTACTTTTTCTCATGAGGGTGTGCACCATCTTTCTTAGATAGAGAATCCTAGAGAGGGCGCACGTCCTCTTCCTTCCTGGCATGCACCCATAGAAGATAAGGTAAAGGAGGAATTTAAATTCCAACAAAAGTTGTTGGGTTTAAACTAATTTGAATAAGTCAAATGAGGGGAGGTTTTATCCAATCGCCAACCACTCTTATTTGATAAGAGTGGCGCACACCTGGAGGTATTTTGTACGATAAAATGCTACATAAAAAATCAGATGGGGTGCCATTTCTCATGAAGAGTCCTTCTGCTTTAAGGATTTGATCTGATCAAATAATTAAAGCCCTAGGACTCTAGGTCTTCTACATCTATAAATAGGGGACTAGGCTAAAGGGTTTCGCCATTCCAATTGCCCATTGCGAAGCCTTGCTCCACCCTCTCCATGCCTCCTCCCTTCTCCTAAATCCTCTCTCTCTCTCCCTCGCCCAAATGTTGGACTGATCAAAGCTTCGAAGGTCGAAGTATTGTCCGTGTAAGAAGAAGAAGAAGGAGATCTAGATTGTGTGTCGATCGAGCTGCTGCCGAAGATTTGATTGAAGGCAAAAGTTGAAAATCCAAATTTGATTTTTTGAAATCAGATCAAGCAAGGAGAAGATGTCCAGATCGGAACCTAAGGAGATACCGATAGAGGCCGAGCGCGTGCACAACTTGAAGGTGAACCTCAATATCAAATTCAGATCATCGAAGCGGGAAGATCGTCTACCCACGCAAGGTGATATAATCACTATCCTATGCATGTTTTGTTTATAGATTTAGCAATCAAATCTACGAACCTTAGGCTAGATTGGATCTGAAAAGTTTTTTTAAATTCCACTATATTTAATATGATCTAATTTGGTCGACCAAAAAGTTTCTTCACTAGCCACATCAACTGGCCTCACACGAACCAGCACACGATTGCCTGTTGCGCTCACTTGCACTAGGCTGCATTCGCATGCGCCCATGCTGGGCCTGCCCATGCGCACTGGCCTGGACTGCGCACCTACTGGGTCGTGCCTAGCTCATGGTCTCCACTCTTATAGGCCAGTCCACGGCCTACTATGGCACGTAGATGTCCTCTTGGGCTTCTCCTCGCTGTGGTCTTCACTATGGGCTCCTTATGGATCGAATTTGAGATAGTTTTTCTAATATAACCCTTTTCAAACCCCCGATGATCCTCCCAAACCCTGAGGACCCCCCAACCCCCGACGACTCCCCCAACCCCAACCACGCAGATCCGTAATAGATAAAAAAAATTACATACCAATAATGCTTGGATTTTGATAGGAGCGACTGCCTTTCGATGACGGTGGCTGGTTTTCGATGGCAAGAGAGGGTTCACTATAGATGGCGACATAGAGAGAGAGAGAGATTGCAAAAATTTTGGGAGGGGAGCGACTTGCATTCGTTGGTGAGAGAGCTGGGTTCAGGTAGACGACAACACGAAGAGAGAAAGAGAGAGATCGCGAAAAGGGACAGGGAGCTGAGGTGGAAGATTTTTAGATAACCTATAGCAACGATTGCCTACAATCTATTGTAAGTGCCTACAAATAATTTTGGCTCGTTCATATACACACGATTTGAATTTTATGATCATCACTGTAAAAAAAATTAAAATACTAACAAAGATCATTTATAAAAGAAATCACACCAATCGGACGCTGTTTAGCCTTTTGATCACTCATTTTTATTTAACAGCCAAAATCAGCTGGTGCTAAATTGGCCATGATAATGATGTCCGATTGAAGTAAAATTTTGATAGTATGGTACAAAAATCATCGAGATCATTATTGAAAATTTTTGGATGCACCGATGGTCTCTATCTATCATATCATCATACAGTCATTCATGATCATCGAAATCAAATTTTAATGATCGACATAGCTAAAGCTATCGGATCAAGATGATTTTTTTAATAATATTTTAATAATAATTATTTAGATAATGAATAGTGAAGATGGGCTTTAAATTTTAAAATTATAGCATATTTAGGGATAAAAGTTTATATTCTGCCAACGGCAGTGTTTTAACCTAAATATTATATAATTTTAAAATTTAAAGCTTATCTTCACTGTTCATTATCTAAATTATTATTTTTATAATATTGTCATAAAAGATCACCTCAATTCGGTAGCCCTAGATATGCCAATCATTAAAATTTGATTTTGACACCTACGAACAATCGCATAATACTGATAGATAGAGACCACCGATGGATCCAAAAACTTTCAATGATAATCTCGATGACTTTTGTAGTATACTATCAAAATTTTACTTCAATCGGACATCGTTATTATGATCAATTTAGCATAAGATAATTTAGCCATTAAATAAAGAATAAGTGATTAAATGACCAAATAGCATCCGATTGAGGTGATTTCTTTTATAAATGATCTTTTTTAGTATTTTAATCTTTTGTACGATAATGATTGTAAAATTGAAACTACACTTATATAAATAATTCAAAACTATATATCTCTTCATACTCATTCTTAAAACCAAACTATATGTCTCTTCATACTCATTCTTAAAATCCTTAAGTAATTATACTTATACTTTTGTCAGATGTACTTAAATCGAGGTATTCATAAATGCACGATTTAAATTTTACGATCATCACCATATAAATGATTAGAGTATTAATAAAGATTATTTATAAAAAAAATTACATCAATCGGATGCTATTTGACCTTTTGATCACTTATTTTTTATTTAATGACCAAAATCATCCCATGCTAAACTAACTATGCTAATAATATCCAATTGAAATGAAACTTTGATAGTGTACTAGAAATATTATCGAGATTATTATTTGAAATTTTCACATCCATCGATGATCTCTATCTATCAGATCATCATGCGGCCATTCGTGATCATTAAAGTCAAATTTTAATGATCAACATAGCTAGAATTATCGGATTGAGGCAGTATTTCATGATGATACTCTAACGATAATTATTTAGATAATAAATCTATACTACCTTAGTTGTAAAATTCAGTTGATTTGATCTTCTCAGACCAATCGGGTTGGGTTTGGGCCTAGCTTCATTGCATTAGGATGGGCTGGTATTTTATGATTTGGTTCGATTTGGTTTGACTGAACCATCCTAACTCAATCTAACTAGGTTAGATTAATTTCTAAGGAATGAATGGGTTCGGATTGGGCTCGAGTAACTGGCATGTGGGAGGATTGCTTGAAAACTCGTGGAAGGCAGGGTAACGGCTAGGGAAGGAAGAACACGCATTCATTGCCGCGGGCTTGTAAGGAATACGGCCCTGTGCATTGGATGATCCCCATGTCGCCAATTGGCAGTGGAGACGCCAGCAGCTTACAGAATGACTCATATAGCAAAATAGAAAAAAACACCTTTACCATCTTGAATCTTCGGACGAGATTTTTGTGGGAAATCAAGTAAAGTTTTTTTGACGGACCCTGCCTGATGACCATAATGAAGCAAATTTAAACTAGTGATAAATATCAAACTATCTTCTTGGATTATCCCCTGTGGAGACAAAGAATCATCTAGTGGCATATAACCCATACGGTGCACGAAATATTATTTTTCTATCTAGCAAAATATACCAACCCTAAAGTACTATTTTCTATTAATTATATAGTTATTAGAGAATAATATATTTTTATTAATATATAAACTATTTATTTGTTAATAAATATTTTTTGTTATTTTTAATGAAATATAATTTTAATAATGTATTTATATTAAAAATAGTAATTTTTTAAAAAAAAATATTACTGTTTTTACTGAGACATATTATTTCTTATTACAATAGTATTAGTATAATGAATATTATTAATTTTATTATCTTACTACATTATTATTATTTTCAATTAGTATATTAAAATATTATTTGATTTTATTAATATTTATATTATAATATGATTAATTTTTGTTAATAATTTTTTCATGGTTTGGTAGCCTAACGTATCCGGCAGATGTTTTGACTCTGGAATCTTATATCCCGTATCTGAGTTAAACCACGGTAGTGATGTGCCGTTAGATAATTAAATTTAAATTTACTAATATAATCCAGTTGTTATGGTGGGATGTTCATTGATTGATATACGTCGGCTAGTCTAGACGGGTGCCATGCATGATGGATGCAGCACCTTCTCGTATGTAAATGACTCACCATTTCTGCCTTACTTGTGCTCTCTTTTGGATTCACCAATCACCAAGCATGCCCTTTCTTTAAGGCCAAGTCTCTGAAATATCACAAATATTAATGTAACCTTATATTTACTATAATTAATATCTTATTAGAATATTATAACCTATCTATGATATTATACTAAAATATTATAGCATGCTCTTTTAATAATAGTAATAATATTATACTAAAATACCCAACCCAACATGGTTTGAGAAGACCGAACTGAATTTTACCTCCAAAGACTGAACCTACACTACCTCCCTTGGTTGATGGCAAGAAAGTTCCTATACCTCAAATCATTCTCCATGCTCGTCTCAATAAGGGCTCGTGGGAGGTCCTGGTGCAATGCTACGGCCTGCCCAACATAAAGGCTACATGGGAGCCCATCATGATATCCGAAGTGCTTATCTTGACTTTGAGCTTGAGGACAAGCTCTTTGCCCAGGTAGGGAGTGATGTTAAGAACTCATTTGTGGGGAAAGTTTATAAAAGGCGCAAGACTCGGGCAAGAACAGGGGCTACATTGATGGAGCTGCTAACTGAATGATTTTCGGGTAGCTGGCTGCACGATTTTTGGGCTAGACTGATGGAGCAGTTGTCTGAATGATTTTTGGGCTGAATCAATGAAGTAGCTGGCTAAATAGTTATTCTTCTATTTCAGAATTCTATCTCATAATAATTCTGCTATTTGTTAGGCTCCTTGTTAGTTAAATTTTTTAATTTTATTTTTATTTTTTTAAGGTCTTTGTAGCCTTCTATTATAAGACAGTACTATCATATCAATCAGGAAGAAGATTAATAAATAATTCTTGTTTCTTTGAGATGGGTGCTTCCTCTAAACGAGCCTCGTTACAATTCACTAGCAACCATAGGTTCTGTTGGTGCAGAAACTGGTCATCGTCGGAATCAGCTGAAGTGGAGGTGGATGAAGTCGCCGCTGGGGATCTGCAAAATAAAGTTCCATCCGGAGCCGATGGAGGGTGGCTCCAGCAGGACCATCCGACGATCAAGTCAGCTCTGGCCAACAGGAATGGAGTGCTCGGGAATGAATTCCGCAGAGCTTAGAGATTAGGGATTAGAGATTCGAGTTAGCATATCTGGAGGATCCTTTTTATAGGCAGAGCTTAATGGTGATAGCTGCAACTGCCTGGTGGCGTGTCGCTCGAGGCTGCACCGAGTTTGATGCGGAGAGGATGGTATCGTTAGGTCGATAGTGACAGCCATACCGTCCGACAGTGGTGGGCTACTCAAGGTCCGATAGAGTCAGTCACAGAGGGGGGGCACCGCCTATAGCATCGCCTGTGGTAGATTGATGGTGACCGTTTGGCCAGATTTATTGGCAGTAGCTCTGAGAAAGCGGACGTCAGTTAGTGGACCTCGGCATATATCGATTTCAAAGGAGTTCGGACTCCTGAAGGGAAAGCTTGGAAGGAGTTCGACTTTCGTAGACGTCTGACTGGAGGAGTGCAGCTAAGGCTCGATCGCTGGGGAGTTCGGAAGGAGCTCGATCGTTGAGAAGTCCGAAAGAAGCTTGGCCGCTGAGGAGTCCGGATGGTCGAAGGGGATGTCTGGGAGGAGTTCGGCTCCTGAAGAAGTTCGATTGAAGAGGAAGCATGAAGGGAGTTCGGCTCCCACAAGCGTCTGGCTGGAAGAGCACGGAGGAAGTTTGGCTCTCATGGGAGTCCGATTAAAGCTCGATCACTGAAGAGTTTGGTCGGTTGAAGGAGTTCAGCTAAGACCCGTCTGCTGAAGCTCTTCCGTGGCTACTGGTTGCGTTAAGCTGAGCATCAAATCGGACTTTGGCAAGAGCAGGGTTTATCCCCAACAATAGTCCCCCCACTCTCGAGTTCGAAACTCGAAGGAAGAGAGTGCAGAAAAGATGACTGCCGAAGTCCTCTTCTGGGCTCCGCGCTGGTTTGAAGCTCGGGGGAGATCTCATCTCCAGCCAAAGTTGATGTTGAAGTAGATCTCATCTTCTGCAGTCGCTTGGGAGAGATTCTATCTCTGGCCGAGATTATCTCCAATCTTATCTCTGGCTGAGGTTGTCTCGGTCGCTCGGGAGAGATCTTATCTCTGGCCGAGGTTGTCTTGAGCGCTCTAGCCGAGGTTGTCTCTGATTTTATCTCTAACCAAGGTTGTCTCAATCACTCGAAAGAGATCTCATCTCTGGCCAAGGTTGTCTCCGATCTTATCTTTGGTCGAGGTTGGCTCGGAGGCTCGAGAGAGAGATCTTATCTCCTGCAGACTTCGGAGCTCGGACTTCGACTTTGCTCGCGTTAGGATGAGATTCTCCTCCAATTCCTAACGAACTGTGGGGGCACATTAGGGCCGCTGTTAGGGCCTCTCCCTCCATCTCGTCTAAAATGAACAAGGCCTTTGACTTTGCTCACGTTAGAATGAGGTTCTCCTTCTATTTCTAACGGGCTATGGACGAGGTTCTTCGAAGCTCGGGAGATTTCTTATCTCCGATCGAAGTTGGCTTCGAGGTTGTCGCTCGAGAGAGATCTTATCTCTGACCGAGGTTGGCTTGGTCGCTCAGGAGAGATCTTATCTCTGGCCGAGGTTGTCACGGTCACTCGGGAGAGATCTTATTTCTAGCCAAGGTTATTGCTCGGGAGAAATCTTATCTCTAACCGAGGTTGTCTCGATCGCTCGGGAGAGATCTTATCTCTAGCCGAGGTTGTCGCTCAGTAGAGATCTTATCTCTGGCTGAGGTTGACTCGATCGCTTGGGAAGAGATCTTATCTCTGGTCGAGGTTGTCGCGGTCCTCAGAAGAGATCTTATCTCTAGTCGAGATTGGCTCGATCGCTCGAGGTTGTCACGATCGCTCGAAAGAGATCTTATCTCTAACCGAGGTTGGCTCGGTCGCTCGGGAGAGATCTTATCTCTGGTCGAGGCTGAGATTATCGTGGTCACTCGAAAGAAATCTTATCTCTAGCCTGAGGTTGACTCGGTCGCTCTAGTCGAGGTTGTCGCTCGGGAAGAGATCTTATCTCTGATCGAGGTTGGCTCGGTCGCTCGGAAGAAATTTTATCTCTGGCTGAGGTTGACTCGATCGCGCTCGGGAAAGATCTTATCTCTGACCGAGGTTGTCGTGGTCGCTCGGGAGAGATCTTATCTCTAGCTGAGGTTGAGTCGGTCGCTCGGGAGAGATCTTATCTCTGGCCGAGGTTGTCGCAGTCGCTCGAGAGAGATATTATCTCTAGCCGAGGTTGACTCGATCGCTCGGAAGAGATCTTATCTCTGACCAAGATTGTCCCTCGGAAGAGATCTTATCTCTAGCCGAGGTTGATGCAGTCGCTCGAGAGAGATCTTATCTCTAGCCGAGGTTGGCCCTCGGAAAAAATCTTATCTCTAGCCGAGGTTCACTCGAGAGAGATCTTATCTCTAGCCGAGGTTGACTCGGTCGCTTGAAAGAGATCTTATCTCTGGCCGAGGTTGTCCCTCGGGAGAGATCTTATCTCTGGCTAAGGGTATCCCTTGGGAGAGATCTTATCTCTGGCCGAGGTTGACGTGGTCACTCGGGAGAGATCTTATCTCTAGCCGAGGTTGGCCCTCGGGAGAGATCTTATCTTTGGGCGAGGTTCGCTCGAGAGAGATCTAATCTCTGGCCAAGGTTAAAGGTCTTTGACCTGCTCGTGTTAGGATGAGGTTCTCCTCCTGTTTCTAACACAGCAACTATTAACTGCCTTTTTTCTTATCATCACATAGTTTTTGCACCTATAAATAATATTATTGAAAGGAAAGAATTTTATTGAAAGAAAGTTACTTGGCAACACATCCCCGAATTCTTTGTGTTTCAAGGTCATAGCATTGTTCCTCCACGTTTCTTCAGGCGATAACCTCCGAACCGGACGACCTTTTCTATCTCATGCTGGCCTCCTCAATTTGGAGCATACTTCTCTTGGCTTTGACGTTGGGAGGTAACGAATCATCGATGTACCAAGCTCCTCCTTGGGGTAACGTTGATGACACCGTGAGGTGGCCGACCTTGTCATTTCTGGTTATAGCAGCGTCCTTGGCCGATCTTCTCCTGCTTCAGGCTGGCGTCGAAGGAATTTACCCAGCCGTCCCTTTCTGACGAGCTCCTCAATTTCGTCTCAAAGTTGGATGCATTCCTCATGTCGTGGCCGTGGTCGCGATGGTAGAGGCAGTACTTGCTTCAATCATGTTTGTTTGGGAGAGATCGTAACCCTTCTGGTCTTGACAGCTGGTTCTTAACTTCGATGAGAATTTGAGTTTGAGGAGCGTTGAGGGAGGCATAGTCGTGGAACCTTTCGGAAGGAGGGCTTCTTCGCACCCTTCTATCAGAGCTTCCTTGATGGCGAGCTTGAGGAGTTCGGGCCCGCCTGCACCCGGAGGAAGTCCGTGAGTGCGGTCGAACTTTGCTCGGCCCTCCATCGACGGTGGGTCCATTATACTCTTCTGCCCGCCACTCCCTTAAGGCTTCTTCGTCCTTCAACTTGAAGGCTTCTTCCACACGGGCATATCCCTCGGTCCGAGCCAGCAGATCGATGAAGTCTCTGAGATATTTTTTTTTCAGGAAGAACAGCAAGTCATTTTTCTGAAGGCCGTCCTTGAGTGCGGCCATCGCAACAGACTGATCTAGGTCCTGAACCTCCAATGCCGCGGCGTTAAACCAGATGACGTAAGCCCGAATGGATTTCTCCTACTTCTGCTTGACATTCATCAGGGAATCCGAACCTCGGCACGGACGTCGGCTGCTGATGAAGTGAGCCATGAATTGACGGCTCATCTGATCAAAAGAGAAGATCGCACTCGGCTTCAATGCTGAGTACCAATTTCTCACTGCTTCCTTTAAGGTAGATGGGAAGGCTCGGCACAGTATGGCATCTGAAGCGCCGTGGACTAGCATCATGGTCCGAAAGACCTCCAGATGATCAATCGGATCAGAGGTTCCATCGTAGCTTTCAAGTTGAGGAAGCTTGAAGTTCGATGGATTGGACTCTTGCATAATTTGAAGGGAGAAAGAATGATCGGCGTGGACATCGGCATGATGAGTCGGAGCGACGTAGCCGAGCTCTTCAATCCATTGGTCCATCTCCCGCAGTCTGTGATCAAGGGCATCATCCTGATTGCAGATCTTGGGGGACTTTCGGCTACAAACGGAAAAGATCTCCTCTAGAGGAGAACCATGATCCGAACATGGATCCCCGACTCTCTATTTTCCTTTCCAAGGGGTGGCGGCTACATCGGCCCGAGTACTCTTCCTTGAGGCTAGTTTCCGACATTCGGATGGCGGATTTTTTTGTGGAGTCACCGTCGGAGGCTGCTGCATGGTCCACATTGCATCCATGAGGCCACAGACCTGTCGAACAAGTAGGTTGAACTGCTCTACATCTACCGTAGATATAGGTGGAATCTGAGTTATCGGGGCTAAAGTAGGAGCAGACGGATCTAGACGGGATCAGGCCACGAAGGCCATCGATCGTCGAGTCGAGGCTCTCGTAGGAGGCATTTTCTCTTCGAAAAAGAACTCTAAGAAAAGAGATCTCCGGAGAGGAAAGAGAGAAATTATCGTCGAGCACTCCTTTAAGAATAAGGAAACCTCAATGGTTCAGGCCCTTCCTCTAGCGCCAATCTGTTGGGACAGAAACTAGTCATCATCGAAATTAGCTAGAGTGGAGATGGATGAGGTTGCCGTCGAGGACCTGCAAAATAAAGTTTCATCCGGAGTCGGTGGGGGGTGGCTCCGATAGGATCCTCCGATAATCAAGTCAGCTCTGACCAACAGGAATAGAGTACTCGGAAATGAGTTCCACAAAGCTTAGAGATTAGAGATTAGGGATTAGAGATTCGAGTTAGCATATCTGAAGGATTCTTTTTATAGGCGGAGCTTGATGGTGACAACTGCAGCTGCCTGATGGCATGCCGCTCGAGACTGCACTGGGTTTGATGCAGAGAGGATGGTATCGTCAGGTCGATAGTGACAGCCATACCATTCGATAGTGGTGGGCTGCTCGAGATTCGGTGGAGTCAGTCACAGAGGGGGGTACCGCCTATAATGTCGCCTGTGGTAGATTGATGGTGATCATTCAGTCAGATTTAATGGTGGTAGCTCTGAAAAAGTGGACGTCGGTTGGTGGACCTCAGCATATATCGATTCCAAAGGAGTTCGAACTCCTGAAAGGAAAGCTTGGAAGGAGTTCGGCTTCCATAGGCGTCTGACTAGAAGAGTACGGCTAAGGCTTAGTCGCTGGAGAGTTTGGAAGGAGCTCGACCATTAAGGAGTACAGAAGGAGCTCGGCCGCTAAGGAGTTTGGATGGCCGAAGGGGATGTCTGGGAGTAGTTTGGCTCCTGAAGAAGTTCGATCGAAGGAGAAGCATGAAGGAAGTTCGGCTCCCGCAGGCGTCTGACTGGAAGAGCGCGGAGAAAGTTCGGCTCTCATGGGAGTCCGACTGAAGCTCGACCGCTATTGAGTTCGATCGATTGAAGGAGTTTGGCTAAGACCCATCCGCTGAAGCTCTTCCATGGCAATCGGTTGCATTAAGCTGAGCATCGAATCATACTTCGGTAGGAGCGGGGTTTATCCCCAACAATAGTCCCCTCCACTCCTAAGTTCGAAACTCGAAGAAAGGGAGTGCAAGAAAGGCGACTGCCGAAGTCCTCTTCTAGGCTCCCGCAGGTTTGAAGCTCGGGGAAGATCTCATCTCCAGCCAAAGTTGATGTTGAAGTAGATCTCATCTTCTGTGGTCACTCGGGAGAGATCCTATCTCTGGCCGAGGTTGTCTCCGATCTTATCTCTGGCTGAGGTTGTCTCAGTCGCTTGGGAGAGATCTTATCTCTGGTCGAGGTTATCTCGGACGCTCTAGTCGAGGTTGTCTCTAATTTTATCTCTGGCTGAGGTTGTCTCGATCACTCGGAAGAGATCTCATCTCTGGTCGAGGTTGTCTCCAATCTTATCTTTGGCCGAGGTTGGCTCGGGGGCTCGGGAGAGATCTCATCTCCTACAGACTTTGGAGCTCAAACTTTGACTTTGTTCGCATTAAGATGAGGTTCTCCTCCTGTTCCTAACGGGCTGTGGAGGCACATTAGGGCCGTTGTCAGGGCCTCTCCCTCCATCTCGTCTAAAATGAACGAGGCCTTTGACTTTGCTCACATTAGGACGAGGTTCTCCTCCTATTCCTAATGGGCTGTGGGTGAGGTTCTTCAAAGCTCGGGAGATTTCTTATCTCCGACCGAAGTTGGCTCCGAGGTTGTCGCTTGGGAGAGATCTTATCTCTGACCGAGGTTGGCTCGATCGCTCGGAAGAGATCTTATCTCTGACCGAGGTTGTCGTGGTCGCTCGAAAGAGATCTTATTTTTAGCCAAGATTGTTGCTCGGGAGAGATCTTATCTCTAGCCTAGGTTATCGCTCGAGAGAGATCTTATCTCTGGCCGAGATTGTCTCGGTCGCTCGGAAGAGATCTTATCTCTAGTCGAGGTTATCGCTCGGAGAGATCTTATCTCTGACGAGGTTGACTTGGTTGCTCGAGAGAGATCTTATCTCTAGTTGAGGTTAGCTCGGTCGCTCGAGATTGTCGCAGTCGCTCGGAAGAGATCTTATCTCTTAGCCGAGGTTGGCCAGTTGCTCAGGAGAGATCTTATCTCTAGTCGAGGTCGAGATTATCGCGGTCGCTCAGGAGAGATCTTATTCTTCTAGCCCGAGATTGACTTGATCGCTCGGAAGAGATCTTATCTCTGGCCGAGGTTGTCGCGGGTCGCTCGGAAGAGATCTTATCTCTAGCCGAGGTTGTCGCTCGGGAGAGATCTTATCTCTGGCCGAAGGTTGACTCGGTCGCTCGGAAGAGATCTTATCTCTAGTCGAGGTTGACTCGGTCGCTCGGAGAGAGATCTTATCTCTAGTCAAGATTGTCGTGGTCACTCGAGAGAGATCTTATCTCTAGCCGAGGTTGACTCGATCGCTCGGAAGAGATCTTATCTCTGACCGAGGTTGACGCGATCGCTCAGGAGATATCTTATCTCTAGCCAAGGTTGGCCCTGGAGAGAGATCTTATCTCTGACCGAGGTTCGCTCGGAAGAGATCTTATCTCTAGTCGAGGTTGACTCGATCGCTCAAAAGAGATCTTATCTCTGGCCTAGGTTGTCCCTCGGGAGAGATCTTATCTCTGGCCGAGGTTGACGTGGTCGCTTGGGAGAGATCTTATCTCTAGCCGAGGTTGGCCCTCGGAAGAGATCTTATCTCTGGCCAAGGTTAAAGGTTTTTGATCTGCTCGTGTTAGGATGAGGTTCTCCTTCTATTCCTAACATGGCAACTATTAACTGCTTCTTTTTCTGTCATCACATAGTTTTTGCACCCAGAAATAATATTATTGAAAGGAAAGAATTTTATTGAAAGAAAGTTACTTGGCAATGCATCTCCGAATTCTTTGTGTTTCAAGGTCGTGGTAGCATTGTTCCTCTGCATTTCTTTAGGCGATAACCTCCAGGCCGAACGACCTTTTCTATCTCATGCTGGCCTCCTCAATTTGGAGCATGCTTCTCTTGGCTTTGACACTGGGAGGTGACGAATCGTCGATGTACCAAGCTCCTCCCCGGGGTAACATTGATGATGTCGTGAGGCGGCCGACCTTGTCGTTTCTGGTTACGGCAGCGCTCTTGGCCGATCTTCTCCTGCTTCAAGCTGGCATCGAAGAAATTTATCCAGCTGCCCCTTTCTGATGAGCTCCTCAATTTTGTCTTGGAGCTGGATGCATTCCTCAGTGTCATGACCGTAGTCGCGATGGTGGAGGCAGTACTTGCTTTGATTAGGTTTATTTGGGGGAGATCGTAATCCTTCTGATCTTGGCAGCTGGTTCTTAACTTCGATGAGAATTTGAGTTCGAGGAGCGTTGAGGGGGGCGTAGTTGCAGAACCTTTCGGGAGGAGGGCTTCTTTGTGCCCTTCTGTCGGGGCTTCCTTGGTGGCAAGCTTGAGGAGTTCGGATCTGCCTGCTCCCGGAGGGAGTCCGTGAGCATGGCCGAACTTCACTCGGCTCTCCATCGTCGGTGGGTCTATTATACTCTTCTATCCGCCGCTCCCTTAAGGCTTCTTCGTCCTTCAACTTGAAGGCTTCTTCTGCATGGGCATATCCCTCGGCCTAAGCCAGCAGATCGGTAAAATTCCTAGAATATTCTTTTTCAGGAAGAATAGCAAGTCATTTTTCTGAAGGCCGCCCTTAAGTGCGACCATCGCAATAGACTGATCCAGGTTTCGGACCTCCAATGCCATGGCGTTAAATTGGATGACGTAAGTCTGGATGGATTCCCCCTCCTTCTGCTTGATGTTCATCAGAAAATTCCAACCTCGATGCGGACGTTGACTGCTGATGAAGTGAGCCACGAACTGACGGCTTATCTGGTCAAAAGAGAAGATCGCACTCAACTTCAATGCTGAGTACCAATTTCTCGCTGCTCCTTTTAAGATAGATAGGAAGGCTCGGCACAGTATGGCATCTGAAGTACCGTGGAGTAGCATCATGGTTCAGAAGGCCTCTAGATGATCAACCAAATCAGAGGTTCCATCATAGCTTTCAAGTTGAGGGAGCTTGAAGTTTGGTGAAACGGACTCTTGCATAATCTGGACGGAGAAAGAGGGATCGGCGTAGATGTTGGCATGATGAGCTGGGGGGACGTGGCCGAGCTTTTCAATCCGTCGATCCATCTTCCGCAATCTATGATCAAGGGCATCGTCCTGGTTGCAGATCTTGGAGGACTTTCGATTACAAACGAAAAAGGTCTCCTCCAGAGAAGAACCATGATCCAAACACGGATCTCCGACTCTCTATTTTTCTTTCCAAGGGGCGCTGGGTACATCGACCCGAGTACTCTTTCTTGGGGCCGATTTTCGACATCCGAATGGCGGATTTTCTGGTGGAGTCACGATCGGAGGCTGCTGCATGGCCTGCATTGCATCCGTGAGGCCACGGACTTGTCGGACAAGTAGGTTGAATTGCTCCACATCTACCGTGGGTATAGGTGGAATCTGAGTTGCCAAGGCTGAAGCAGGAGCAGACGGATCTGGATGGGATCGGACCATGGAGACCATCGATTGCTGAGTCGAGACTCTCTTAGGAGGCATTTTCTCTTCAAAAAAGAACTCTAAGAAGAGAGATCTCCGGAGAGGGAAGAGAGAAATCACCGTCGAGCACTCCTTTAAGAACAAGGAAACCTCGGTGGTTCAGTCCCTTCCTCCAGCGCCAATCTGTTGGTGCAGAAATTGGTCGTCACCGAAAACAGCTAGAGTGGAGGTGGATGAGGTCGCCGCCGAGGACCTGCAAAATAAAGTTCCATCCGGAGCCGGTGGGGGTGGCTCCAGCAGGACCATCCGACGATCAAGTTAGCTCTGGCCAATAAGAATGGAGTGCTCGAAAATGAGTTCCACAGAGCTTAGAGATTAGAGATTAGGGATTAGAGATTTGAGTTAGCATATCTAGAGGATCCTTTTTATAGGCGGAGCTTGATGGTGATAGCTGCAGCTACTTAATGGCATGCCGCTCGAGGCTGTACCAGATTTGATGCGGAAAGGATGGTATCGTCAGACCAATAGTGACAGCCATACCGTCCGATAGTAGTGGGCTGCTCGAGATCTGACGGAGTCAGTCACAGAGGGGGGCACTACCTATAGCATCGTCTGTGGCAGACTGATGGTGATCGTTCGGTCAGATTTAAAGACGATAGCTCTGAAAAAGCGGACGTCGGTTGGTGGACCTTGGCATATATCGATTTCAAAGGAGTTCGGACTGCTGAGGGGGAAGCTTGGAAGAAGTTCGGCTTCCGTAGGCGTCTGACTGAAGGAATGTGGCTAAGGCTCAGTCGCTGGGGAGTTCGGAAGGAGCTCAACCGCTGAGGAGTCCGAATGGCCGAAGAGAATGTCTAGGAGGAGTCCGGCTCCTGAAGAAATCCGACCGAAGGGAAAGCATGGAGGGAGTTTGACTTCCGCAGGCGTCTGACTGGAAGAGCGTGGAGAAAGTTCGGCTCTCATGGAAGTCCGACTGAAGCTCGACCGCTGGAGAGTTCGGTCGATTGAAGAAGTTCGGCTAAGATCCATCCGCTGAAGCTCTTCCGTGGCTACCGGTTGCGTTAAGCTGAGCATCGAACCAGACTTCAGTAGGAGCGGGGTTTATTCCCAACAGATTATTTGCGTAGAGAAAAAAACACAAACAAGAAAAAGTCTACACGACTATAGGAAGGCTTTTTCATTCTCGGACCTGTAACTAGATCTTTGAGTTGGAACCTTTTTATTAATTGCTTAAACAAAGTTGATGGAGATGGAAATGATTGTTTAAAATCATGGTGAAGAAAATGTTTCCTCCTTGTAGGGTTGGTTAAGTGGGGTTAGTGGACCTCTTATGTTGAAAATTATATTTAAGCTTTTTGGTTGGAGCAATAAGTCTTTTTCTTTTTTTTTTTCTTTTTTTATTTTTTTTTAATGAGTGTAACATTGTTAACTCTTGTACTTTCGGTAAGTGTTTGAATATGTTGCAAGGATCTGATTTTATGATTCACTTAAATTTTATCAGATACATAATGTGGGATCAGGTACTTCTAACTTACAGTGGCTGATTCACTATTAACATATCCCCTGATAATATCCAAAAAATGCTAATCTCATGAAGTTATTACTTTACCTTATGTTATTTCACAGCATCAACATATTCTGAATATTGAAATGATCTAGGAAATCTACATCAGAGTTTATAACCATTTTCTTCTATCCAGCAGGGTATAAAATCCTTCTTTCTGTTTATCGTTTTTTCTACATGTCAGGGACTAAATGATGGTTTGCATTTCAGAAACTTGGAAAGCTTTGTATCTGTTTTCCTTTTTCAGGCATATTTAGTATGTATGTGATAACAAAATCATCATACACAAGCCATAACTATAATATGTTTAAATGTTTTCTCCTTCTTGCTCTGTTATATCAAGGTTGCAAGTGCAAAAATTTATGAAACAGACATCCAATACAAGTTCTTATTGCCCTAATGTCATGGAAAATATAAGATTATCACTGATGACAAACACAAATTCGTTCATAACTGAGATGCATATTTTTTTCTCTCAATATTTTATTCTCTCAACATCCATGTCACTTTTAGCAGTGCATACATTGTAGGTACATTTCAAATGTTGAAACATGCCGCCAAGATTTTAAATCTTATGGGATGAAGATGTCTCGATTCCTCCATGAGATAAGATGCCCCGCTATTCCATCACATCCCATCAATAGTTCTAATTATACATCTCATTAGATATCCTCCGTCTCTCCCCCCTTCTTCTCTCCTATCTTTCTTTTTTTTTCTTTCTTTTCTTCTACCTTTCCTTCTTTCGGCTCCTCTTCCATTTTTATTTTCTCTTCTCCTTTACTTTCTTTTTTTCATTTTTCTTCTTGTTTTATTTCACTATTTTCATTTCATCTTTTCTTCTTTTCCTTGTTTCCTCTTTCTTCTTCCCTCCTTAGGCGGATGGGTTTCAAAGTCCCGGATGCATCCAATCTCATTTTCTCATAAGGATAGTATAGGATGGCCGAGATGCCATCATCCAATCGAGATGCAAAACCTTGCCTGTCACATAGAAGCAGTGTGGCTAACCGATTCTCCAATGTTCATGACACAATTGTGTAATGAGCTATCCATTAAAATTACAGGACTGAATGCAAGAAAAATATTTTCTTTTATGGCTATATTTTCAGTCTGGTAAAAAATTATTGCCTTTATCTACCGTCATTAGAGTAAATGAAAAATTATTATATTTATAATGCACTAAGAGAAACCCAGACGCTCCACAATTTAAGTTTTCTGACGTCTCCAGAACTTGGACACTTCATGACACTTCATATTATTACATCATAATGCCATCACCATCACATTTCTATTTTTGGCAATTCTGCATGGAAGTTGTTCAGCATACCATATCAATTAGCAAAACCTTTTAGCCACTTTGTGAACTAAAAGAGCGACGGATCCAACTTATTAACTACTGCGGATGGATATAAACAAACACATATTTACATGAACATAAGCAAGAGATAGAGATGTCCTCCTACCTATTCCATGTCAGATATTTCTGGACACTCGGACACATGAAACCATATAACACGTCCGAGTAATGCTGACTAAATTACGTTAAATCATTTCTCATTTTCTATAATATCTTTCTAAGCTTGATGCAGAACATTTGCTTTCACGGGGGCTCTTATGAAAAAATGTCTCTTCTTGGTAGGCTCATCGTTCGAAGCTCTTAGAAGAAACAGCAGAAGTGTAGCATCAAGCAAAAGTTAAAGAGTAATTATTTCACAAAAAATATCTCTCAAATATTACTGCTGAGGCCCAAATCTAGCATTTATTTGTTTAGTATTTATTTCCATCATATCTCACATGGTCGTGGCGGTAACAATTTGAAATTTTGAACAGATCCTCGGCCTAAGAGAAATTTCCCTGCTAGTTTCAACTATATATTTCCATGCTAGCTGTATTACTTTCTTTGCCATGGCACTCCTTTTCCCCTTCTTTTTTGAAAGAAGTTAAGAAACATCTCTCAATAATACATTAAAAGAATGAATTGGAGTAAACGAGGGACTTCGACTCAGCTCTTTTATCCACACCAAGAGGCATTACCAACTCAAACAAGCTGCCGCCTCCAGCATCCATCACTACCTACCAACTAATCACAACCATCCATTTATAAGTCATCACGATGGAAGGTAATCAGGCTCATAATAGGATTTAGAAAAATATAAAAAGTCATATGATTCATCACTTCATAATAATCTGATCAGATCAAACGGTTAACATGATCGAGTATGCAACTAGATGATGTTTCATTTATTAAATATCAATCCAGGATCAAATTGGTTTGAAAAAAATCCGAATCATACAGCTAATTATGTAAGCTGGACAAAAATCTAATCAATATAACAGAGATTCACGGAGTAACACTTTATGGGAGGAAAAATCAGGAATCATAAACAATAAACAAAAGAAAAAAAAAAAAGAAAAGCAAGAAAGTTTTTTTATGGTGAAACAAAAATAGGACAGCAAATATAGATCAAAATATTAGCAAACCTTAATATAATTTAAAATCTCCGCGATCAGGAATTATTTCATAATCTGAAAAGTTGAATGAGAAGCAAATTTCCACCTTGCTGAATCACGAGTTAAAGTAATATAAAACTACACGGATCAAAAGATAGAACGAAAGGAGAGAATAGATGTTTTACTTGATGCGCACTGCATGAAAAAAAAGAAAAGAAAAAACTTGCAGCTCTGCAAAAGGGTACTTGGGAAATAGCAACATGTCAACTTTTCTTCCCCTTTTAGAATTCAACATGAAACTTCTGTTGATTCTTGCCCATATAAATCACAGAATCCATACATACCAGCTCACCCTGGACAAGAAAGATATTTAGACAAAAATAAAGTTCTCCCAAGGATGGATTTTTAAGGAAGCAGGCGCAGGAACTTCACGTATACAGAAATATTATCCTTGATACGTTCACAAAAACCTCTCACTTTTTTCTCGTTGGCAAGCAAAATTTTTTCGTAAACATAGACAGACCATCTGTAATACACCAAATCGGCATGCAGGCAACTCAAAATTCAAAAAGTAGGATAGAAAAGCAATAAAATGGCATCTTTGCATTCACATATTCTCAAGAGAAGAAAAAAACCGAACCATGCAGCACAAATTATGATATCACAACCTGTCCGAAATCCAATTTTTAAGAAATAAACCACAGGCACGAAGATTTCAAATTAGATGTCATCCTAGAACTTAATTTATACATAAATCAGAATAGGGGACACAAAAATACCAAATGAAAGAGAGTTTCGCCTTTTGGTTCTTTTTCTCCGACAGCATTTTGGAGTGCTGGAGAGAAACTAGCATTTGGCCCTAGCCCGAGGTTCAGAGCAATACCATGCTGCCACGTGGTGCGCGCCAGGGACTCCGTTGTGGCCACGTAGGCTTGAAATGAGATTGGATGCCGGTCATCTATATCTATATTTATTTTATTTTAAAAATATAAATATAGATAAAAATATTAGATAAATATAAAATTTTATATCAATATTCATTTTAAATAGATATAAATATATATTGAATAAAAATATATACATATAATTATGGATATATATCGGATAATTAAATTTTATGGACATAAAGTCATAGATGATAAAACAAGTTAATAGTATATTAATATGATTATATTTTTTTAAAAGTTAATAAATATTTTATAAAATAAATAAAATTATAAGTAGAATCAGATAGAAATAATTGCCTATCGATTTTCATATCCATTTTTCTTTAAAAGATATAGATATTAATCAAATACTTAAATTTATGTTCGTACCTCAATCATATCTCGGTCAAATACTTAAATTTATGTTCATATCAGATAGATTCAGATATATAAAAGGATTTAGATTGATATTATTTGGTATGCTTATATCCCTAGTATTTGCATGCTCCTAGTTTTCTCATTAATGGTATTAAGGCTACAAATGAATTGTATTGATTTATGACCTGGCCGATCTGACCTACTTTGATTCAATCTTATCTATTTTTAAGATTCTGCAGAATCAAGTTTCAAAATTGCACCCATTTCATAATTTAGATTAGATTTTGATTTATTGAATTTTCAATTGATCCGATGTATCTTGTTTGTCATCTGAGTATAAATTTAATCTTTTTATTTATTACATAATCTAGCCTAATTTGAACCTAGTAGGCCCATTAAACCATAATATAAATAAGGGGTCTAAGCTAGTCTCTACTGACCCCTGACCCTAAGTTTTGATTCCCTCGATTTCTTCCCTAGTTCTCCTCCAAAATCCTTAATCATCAATTCTCTTTATGACGATCAATCAATCATGCCACTCAATGATAGCTACATGCTTGGTAGCTCCAAGTCTCTTTCATGACACTATGGTCCTCCATGAACTTGGTCTCTTTTCTCCTTCTCCCTCCTCCACCTCCCCCTTCCCTAAATCCTTTGCTCTCCCCCATCTCCTTCCCCCTACCACCTCCACCTCCACCTCCACTACATTCTCAGTGGCTCCAATTATCCATCCTTCCATCGGCCCTTTTGAGCCATAAGTTCGCAAACTAACAAAAAAAAAAAAAAAACTTTGATATATGAACATCTAGATGAAAGCCTACCTGGGGATTTTAGATGTAGGAGAGCTTGTTAAAAAAAAAAAGATGCACTAAGGGCAGAGCAGACGGGTAGCAGAATAATGAAAAAAAAATAGCTTAAAGAATTAAGGAAACATTTGGTTTGCAATTAAAATCGGAATCGAAATGAGAATCAAAATAAAGTTTGAATATTAGGGGAGTGTATAGATTGAGTTTTAGAAGATTAAATTATTTCAATTCTTTGTAGAATCAGAATGAGGATATGATTTTCACCAACCAAATGGTTGGAATAGGAGTTATCCATTCACAATCTTGTTCTAGATTTCAACTTTTCCCAACCAAGCATGTTAATATATATATATATATAGGTGAACTGGACTCCACTCGATCGGATCCTAGTCTATATTCGGTCAGATTTCTGATCATTGGATCAGCGCATATTTGTGCATATGCGCCTGAAAAGATGTGTCTAAAAAAAAAACAGGCGTGCCCCTAAACCTAAAAAAGAATTTTAGTGCCCAAAAAAATTGAAAAAAATTAGAAAAAAAATCTTGAATAAAAACTAAAAAAATTTTGGACAAGCACAAGCGTGCAGACACGCACCTACTTTTTTCAGATGCGTGAGCGCAGATGCATGCTGATCCAATGGTCGAAGATCCGATCGAATATAGACTAGAATCTGATCAAACGAAGTCCAGTATATATATATATATTTCAAGGACCGGATGAATTCATGTTTGAAATAGTTGCTCTTGTAAAGGCATTAAAAGAAGCTTCCAACTCCTTCACAAAGCATTTGGTAGAGCAGATGAGGTAAAAAAAATGTTTACTTGCGAACCTTAAGAGCTTAGTTCTAAGTACCACAAAGTTAATCCATATGCATCTGCTTTTTAAGAGTCCAAGCAATGGAGAAAATTTTTAGGTCTTTGGATCCAAAATTTGATTTTATGGCTGTGGTAATCGAAGAATCAAAATGCTTGGGTGGTAGAGTAGCTTCTGAGGTGTATTCATGTTGAGGCGGGCAAAAAGGAGGAGCTTTTTCCCATACTAATGCAAATTTAAAAATTATTTATCTAATTAATGCAAGTTTCAACTTAATTATCAAAATAATGCAAAAGTTAAAAGCGTCATTTGTGATGGCAATTTTATATCCAAAAAATGTCATTCATAATAGCATTTTTCAGGTCCAGTCACCCCCCAACCTTCAAGTCAGCCATCCAATCAACTCTACGTGGAACAACAAAAAAAAAAATATCATTGTGAATGGCACTTTTAGAAATGCCATTCTGAATGGTGCTTCTAAAAACGCCATTTTAAATAGCACTTTTAAAAGCATCATTCACAATGGCGTTTCTCAAGCATTCTTTTTTTTTTATTTCTACACTTTTCTTTAGCATGTTGCTGTCATTTTTTTTTTTGTGCTTATTCTTTTGCACTTTTCTTTTATCTCAATGCCATTTTAAAAGCCAGCTGTCACTTGAAAAAAAATTAAAAAAGAAAAATTTAAAAAAAATATATAAAAAAATTCAAAAGAAATTTGAAAAAAATTTAGAAAAAAAACTTTAAAAAATCAAAAAAAATTCAAAAAAAAAGGCACCTTCAGGGCACCTTTTTTTTGAATTTTTTTCTAATTTTTTTAAGGTTTTTTTCTAATTTTTTCAAAGTTTTTTTTAGATTTTTTTCTATTTTTTTCTCAGGCAGCAGCAGGCTTTTTTTATTAATTTTTTTTAGGCACACGTACGTCTGTATTTTTTAACCGGCACATCTTTTGAGGTGCTCGTTCCAAGATACATGTAGATCGAATGATTAAAGATCCGACTGGATATAGGCTGGGCTCCGATCGATCGAAGCCTAGTCTACCTCTATATAATAATATTATAATATTATTATTTTAATAATATTATATTATAATATTATGATCATATAATATGATAAGATATGGAGGTGGTATGATATGGTACATGATACAAGATAGTATTGTACGTGATCGGTATGGTACGGTATTTGATATGATACGATACTGGATACTCAATATTATATGGTACGTGTCTTTGGGCGCCATCTCTCAAGTAAAGCAGTGATAAATCCGACGTCCATCTGTATTCTACCAATCTGATACACTCCATAAAATTTCAAGTATCGTAAATAATGTACAACTCTATCTAGGATATCCTCCGTCTGCCATAAGTCAACATCCACTAGTCATATACGGAGGTGTCTGGGCTCCTACAATAAGATATAATAATTAAATAATGTATGTGGCTTTAACAAAAATATATTTAGTAAAATATGAATAGTAATAAGAAGACTTACGATGCCATCCAATATGGACTGTGATCAATATGTCTCCTGCAATATAAGAATACTACAATCTCGAAGGCCCGGATGCCATCGATCGTACGCCATAATATACTAATGAATTTAAAACAATGACATATATCTTAAATTTAATAGAATAATAGAAATATGATACTAATTGATTACAATATAACTCTAAAATACATAGAATAGTTCAATCATAAATATGATACATAGAATAGTTCAACTATCAAAAATACATAGAAATAGTTCAACTATTAGAAATACATAGAACAGTACACAACACTCTGATGTCTTTAATTTCTTCCACTGCCTGAAGTTGATGTGTGTGCAAGTAACCTAGGACAGCAACGACGATCATGACCCTATTTCTTATAAATACCATAATGATTCTTGCTTCTTATTTGTCCATCATCCATTTCATTTTACAACTTTGTTGACTTTGGCCTACCCTTCTGCTTAGGTCTCAAATGATGATAATCAAGAATACATATAAATATTTGCGTGGACATTCAATAGTTTTCATAGGGTAATAGATAAAACTTGTCACTCCAAGCATTCATATATGCCGCAACTATATATGCATCATCCACGAATCCACTAAAATGTATTGTCATTTCTTGGCACATAGCTAATACATATGAATAGGGATATCTATAAATGCTTTACTTTCCATAAGAATATTTTTTTTTCATTTAAAGTCACCGTATGGAAATTTTTTTTAGCTTTTAATCCTGTGCTTGCTCTCCTTGTTAGCACTTCATGTATGCCTCTTTAGAGGTTGAACGCTGTTACTCTATGCTGATTAGCTTTAACTTGATCTTCAGTAATCTTAATTGCAACATAAGGAGTAAAAAAATCATTTGGATTCTCTTGTATATATCTTAAGGCTTGGGCATGTCTCATGTTAAAGTATTTCACAAGACAGTAAAATATCATTTGAACACAAGCAGTAATAGGTACATTCCTAGCTCCTCATAAAATACTATTAAAAATCTCCAACAAATTTTTAGTTAAGACACCATAGCGCATGCCGACATCATGTGCCAATGTCCATTTTTCTTTTTTCAACTCAGAGAGCCAACTCCAAGCCTCTACATTCACTGTCCTAATCCTTTCCATGATAAAATCAAACTTCCAAACTTGATGAGTGCTCCTTGCTTGCCATACTGCTCTTTTAAGCTATGCATTTTTAAAATGAGTATTGAAATTGCTGGAGACATGTCTTAAATAATATCGATGATAGGCACGTGGTGGATTCCATCCAATAGACTCATCTGCAATAGCATTCAATATATCTGGATGTCTATCAGAAATTAGGCATATTCCATTTCTATTTTGTACGATATATGTTTTGAGTCGAAGAAGAAATCAACTCCAACTAGCTGTCGTCTCTTCATCCATAATTGCATATGCTAAAGGATAAATCTTATTTTTTGCATCAACTCCTGTTACAATTAGCATCTTACCTTTAAACTTTTCATACAAGTGTGTGCCATCAATGCTGATCATAGGATAATAGTGCCTAAAATCCTGGATGGATGGTTGGAAAGCTCAGAATATATAATTTAAAATCCGCACATTGAAATTTTTTGTTGGAAAAAAATTCCATGAAACAATAGTATCGGGGTTTGCATTTTGGAGTGCAGCCATAAAATAGGATAATTTTGTATAAGACGGCTCCCATTCTCCAAAAATATCAACCAATGCCTTATGTTTTCCTAACCATGCTTTTCTGTATGATACTGTATATTGAAATTGCTCATTAACGGTTGCCACAATAGCTTCAACTTTAACACCTGGATCTTTCTTAATAATATGCCAGACTAGTATGCCAATCATCCTTCTACTAACATATTTGTAGTCTCGAGTCAACCCCCTAAATAAATAAGTGTGAGAATCCTCATATCTGGTGATCTAAAAATATCCATATTTTTTTAACAATGCAGCACGAAGCCTTCATTTACATTCTTATTCATTATCTGATGATGCACATCATATGGATCACAACTTTGAATGTGACTGAACTACATTATACGTCCGATACTTTCGAATATGATAAAGATCAACAGCTCTCTTTAAATCATCTTTGCTTTGAAAAATCAAACCTATAGAAAATTCAGTCATCGAAGAGTCCCAAAATTAATATTCATAGTTCAATCTTCGATCAGCACTAACAGTATCATCATGATCTAAATTTAAGTTACTAAAAAATTATGGAGGTTCATGAATCCTAGGTTCAGGTTCTATATTATTATCGAGCTGATCGTTCTGATCACCATCTTCATCTTTATCATTGTTACTGTCTTCATCAAGCCATTCTTCTTCAGCCTCATTCTCATCTGACTCAAAATCTTGGCTATCAGAATTTATTCTAATGCTAATCCAATCATTATCCTCCATCTGAATGTCATATCCCGCACTTACTGCTACTTCCATCATAGGAGAAATCACGATAGGAGAAGTCATCATAGGAGAAGTCACCATAGGAGAAGTCATCATAGGGAAAGTAACCATAGGAGAAATCACCTCAGCACCAATGGTTCACACCATAGGATTTAAGAAAGGCGAGGAAGGTCCAGGAGTATTATTTTCTTGGGTTATAAGCCCACTAAAGTATCCAACCCTCGGTACCATCATTTGAATAGTATTTTCATTAGAAGGTATATTTTTCTTTTCAATATATAATTCAATATATTGGCATTCTAGAAATTTTAAAGAAAATGTTAACATCTCTTGGACATTTTCATCATTATCAATTGGAACTAAGATATACTTGCTTTGCATTAACTATCATGATAAATTAGAAAATCTCCATCTCAATTTTATTTCATATTTTTCTCTGTGTATACTAATACCACTGTATAAATGATCTAGTAATTCTTGATGTGATAATAATGATGATAATCTAACCATCCATCTCACAGGCTGACTATACTGCACGCCATCTACACCATTTTCTACTATACCATCGTAATACAATAGTAAATAAACTCGAGCACTAGCCATTTTCTCAGAGTATCTATGACAATATCAAAATTAAAATATTTAATATTATTAATTATTTTAATAAAATAATTTATATAATAAATATATCCTATCACCAACTAAAAGATAAAGTTAGGTTCTATCCCATTCAGGAATTGCATTAATTCTATAGATAATTATAGTAATCAAACGATGTGCGATATGGATAGAGAGAAATTTCAACAGTATTTTTTCTTAGTTCTCTCCACATGAGAGGAGAACGAAAGAAAAATGCTATCCAAAATTTCTCTTGATCCATATCGTGCATCATTTGATTACTATAATTACCTATAGAATTAATTGTAATTTTCAAACTATCTAAACTGGACAGTCAATTGACTAATATAAATAATTCTCTCATGCGTACAAAAATATATCAATGTACGAATGCCATAGATTATGTACATTAATCAAAAGATGAGTCTATGGTTCTATGCAATGCAATATATTTAAAATTATTTTCAAGCATCGGGTCGGGCTTACATCCGATGACTTTAGAAAAACTCAAGTCTGAGCCCATTTCTAAGAATGTAGCAAACATGAAAATAGGCCAGGCACTATCCCTAATCAAATTCGGTCCGAAAATTCTTTCTAGGCATTGGGTTATACTTAGGCTTGATGATTTTACAAAAAATCATGTCTGAACCCAACTCCGAACATGAATATAGCAACCAATATAAATATATTTAAAATTAATTAATTAATTAAAAAATAGAAGGGGATGATGGTGGTGAGGGAGGGGGTGGTGGGTGGGGGTAAGGGCCGGCTACGGTGGAGGGTGGTGGGTGGGGGTAAAGGGCCGGTGGGTAAGGGGAAAAAGGAGGTGGTGGGTGGGGGTAAGAGCCGGTGGGGAGAGGGGAGGGGGGAGGGTGGTGTGTGCGGTAAGGATGGTGGTGGAAAAATGGCCGATGGGCAGGGGTGGGGCGGCCAAATGGGGGGCAGGGGTGTGGAGGGAGGTGCGGAGGGAGGATGTCGGATAGGGAAGAAAGGAAAGAGGGAAGAAGAGAACCTAAGTGGCGGCGATGCCGAAAAGAGGAGGTCGGGAAGTCCAGTATGGGCGCGATTTGTTGGAGAGGTACGGACGCAGTTCATCGGAGAGGAGGAAGTCGGGAGAAGGGATGGTTTTAATCGGTTAAAATCGTCGTTTGGAATGGCAATTTTAAAATGCCATCTCAAATGATATTTTTAAAAGCGCCATTTCGGATGGCATTTCTAAAAGCGCCATCCTAAATGGTATTTTTTCATTCTTTTTTTTCTCTACGATTCAACGTGGAATTAGGATGGGATATTAGGATAAAAATTATCATTTTTACTGGCATTTTATCCTCTTACATTATTTTTAAAAATAAATTAAAATTTATATTATTTAAATAAATAATTTTTAAATTTATATTAATAAAAAAAAGTTAAAATAAATAAATTAATTAATTAAAAAAAAGAACAAAAAAGAAAAAAAAGGAGGAGGATATGCATAATTTGCAAACCGTGCACGTGCAGGTTTAATATGTTTCTCGGAACAATTTGCAATTTTAGGGCTGTACTTGTTGCAAGAAATTTCTCGGTAGGCATCAGTGGGCCCCGCTGACACCTTGCGAGCGATAGGCACCCGGCAACTTCTCAAGTCCCAGTCTTTCAATCACATCCGCCCGTCCACCATCCATCGGTTCAGGCGATATTTCCAATGTCCTCCAAGCACGCGATGTATTGACCCGGTTGACCCTATTGCTTCTCCCATTCCCAGGAGAGGAGAAGCAACCGAACAGAGGAGAGAGAGAAAGGAAGGGGAGGAGAAGAAGAAGAAGAAGAAGAAGAAGGGAGGAGGGTAAGGAAAGATGTACGGCTACGCGAGCGTGGAGAAGTCGGCGGGAGGGGACTTGGAGGCCGGGGCGCTGTTCCCGGGCCTCTCCCGCGGCGAAAACGAGCTCCGGTGGGGCTTCCTCCGCAAGGTGTACGGCATCCTCGCCGCTCAGCTCCTCCTCACCACCGTCGTCTCTGCTGTTACCGTCCTCAATGCCTCCGTTAATAAGCTGCTCACCGGCAGCTCCGGCCTCGCGCTTGGCTTGGCCCTCCTCCCGCTTTTCTGTATGACCCTCCCTGTCTTCCCTTTCCTTTCCGCAATTCTTTCCCCGTTGATCTAATCTTTTGTCTTTTCTTGTTCTTCTTCTTGTGGGTTTGTATATTCTTTTATTCTTGATTTTGAAGTAGGGATCTTTTAGTCTTGATTTGTAAGCTAGGCTTCGGGTGGATCTCGGTTTCGTCATAACCTTAGTTGAAGTTTTCTTTTATTTTTTCGGTTTTCTGATTAGTCTTTTGTAGTTTTAGTTTGATGTAGATAGATCGGATCCAAGGAGATGTTTGGATGGGGTTTTTGATTTTCGAAATTCATGGATCCCATCTAAGTTGTGGGGTTTGTTACAGATCATACGATGAGGCAGGCTTTGTTGCATTGTATGTTGTTGAATTAGATCTAGGGCTGGGGTTGTGTCCAGGAGGCGTGTTTGACTTTTTAGGTCTAGGGTTCGTGCTTTATGTATAGAATTTGGGTTCCGATGGGCCTGTGGTTCCATTAAAATGTTGTTGGTTTCGCTTTTTCGTGTAATGAGCTCTGGTTTATCCATTATGATCTTTGATTTTCTTTGAAATTGGCTCAGTATCTCGATTCTTTGGTTTTATGTTCCAATATTCTAAGTCTAATTCCCGGTTTGTTACAGTATCAGGCACTTAGTGGAGACTCAATCTTTGTTTCTATATAAGTTGACGTTTTATTCTGTTGTAGAGTTCACATTGGTTTCCTTTAACTGAGCTTCCACTTTCTGTGCCTGATACATGACATAGAAATTGTTGTGCTCTGTTGTTTAACTTTTAGTTAACTTCTCTCTTTATCCTTGCTTTAACCAATATTGCAACTTTTGCTCGAGAATTCTTTATTTCTGACATACTACTGAATGATTTTGGTCTTGTCATTTTTTGTGGCTGCCTTTTGGGGTTGTCGTTATTGCTCATCAATTAACTCCTTCCTTGAAGTTGGTTCTTGGACTTGGTGGCATTATTTTGGTTGGCTATGTCTGGCATGCTAAACAAGTCTCTTTATATTAAGAATAACCAAGCATTTCCTTATGCTATCTACATTAAGAATTTGCTCTTTTAAATTAGTAGCCCTTGTCCAAAACACTCGTTGTAGCGCTAAGTGTTTGTGCATCATCCTTTTATGTTCTATGCTTTCAACATTCTTGTCATAATTCCTGACTATCTTTCTTATTATGCATGGAGTTATATTATGGCTTGCTTTTTCTTCATTATAGGATGTTGGTACATTGCTTACGTCATTTGTTTGCAACATTTCATCGTTTTTTGATGCCTCATTGTTTCGCCTTTGTGATATTGGACTTGAAATGGAAGGATGCAACATTGTGCTCGATTGAAGTGATTAATTAAGTTTAATGTATAGGTATATGGCTTGATAAATGGGTTGTTGTGGTCACAAGGCTTGAGCATCTAGGAAAGGAACTAAAGAATTAAGTGAGAGTAGAAGGAAAGTATTAGTTATGTTGGTTCAATGTAAGGTTAGAAATTGTTTGAAAGGAGTTCTTTGTTTGATATCGCATTTATTGGTATGGATGAAGTTAATAGATTATATTTTTCATATGTAAAAATGGCAACAGACAAGGGCAAAAGAGGATTTGAAAAGGGAAAGTGCTTGTTAAGAGGTTCGGGATTTTTGATGGTTACTACTACCTAGACATGGATAATGGGTGTCAGTGAATAAGCGTCCTGAGGAATCCACGAAGGTAATACAAGATAAAGACATGTGGGCACCATGATAATGAAAGGGGAAGAGTTGGACTCCATGCTCAAAGTCAAATATTTGTCAAAATATTTAATGATCAAAAGTCCATGATGGGAACATATAAACCAAAAAATTCCATACAGTTGATTTTTGTCTATAATTTGATAAATACCTAGAAATAAAATATTATGCCTTTTGAAAAAGTCTACATATACGTTAAGAGAGTACAAAAATAGACGATACCTATGAAACAAATATACTAAAATCAAGGTTTGTCATCTCGATATTAGGTCCCATACCGGCACTATGCTAGTACAGTGCTGGTATGCCCTATAAGAGGGTCAGTTTGGTGTACTAATACTCAATATGTGGGGTATATCATATATTGGTTCAGTATCAATATGGTACAGAATGGTCGGTATGCATTTGTTCTGACTGGTAGGTGTACAATGACTAAAATATGTGAGAGGTTATGCAAATCGAAAATCCATAGTGGATTATTATCTACTTATCTTAAAACATGGAAAGATATAATATCAATATTTTTTTATGCTATTTCATTGCAAAATACTATATCTGTTCATTTGTGCACTAGATGAATAGGTTGGAGACTATCAAAAAATTGATTGCTACTTTATAGTTATCTATAGTGGTGTAAAAAATAATTGAGTGTGTTAATGGAAAAGGGCTCTTTTGGCGGAGCAACCTTTGTCATTAGACGTCACACTGGTAAGGCATTGGCAATTGGGGGAAGAAGGTTTTTGTGCATTAATGTTCCTATGGTGGAGCTTACAGCTACCTGGGAAGGGCTAGTGTATGCTACCATATAGCTGTTAGGATAGATCCGTCAACTGTGGAACACGGATCACCCGCCTGAGATCACCTGTAGGAGATATGGCACCACCTTTTGCTATGGAAAGATAGAAGAAGACAAACAAACACAATCATATACGTAGTTCGGCCCAAGTGTCTACATTCACAGGATATGCAATGTTTTACTACCAAGAAAGAACTCAGAGGAGATACCATCTCAACTCACCAACCCTTTCTCTCAATCCAGAAGCACTCACGCATACAATGCTTTCAAAGTAATCCCAAGAAGATCCTCTTTACAGATCTACCGGTCCAGGATCCTCGACATCCCTGGACACTTTGTGAGACTCAGCCTCTACATCAAGCCCTAGCCTATGTCCCTAGGCAACCCCGCCGTTTCCTTTATGCTTCTGGCACTTCCTGAGACCCTTGGCTCTCTTTGAGACCTGGTGCTCGGTCTTCCTAAGAAGCTCTTGGCACTCTCTGCTGAGATATCTTCATCGATTGTTGCACCACCGAGCCTCTCTCAGTCCCCGTGCCTCCAGGAAGGCGCTACTGCAGTATTCCAGCGCTCCATGCCTCGTCTCTGTGCCGTCTGAGAGGTTTTTCCGAGACTCTCTGACTCCTTAGGTTGTCAGGTCTTCTTATAAGCCCTAATCATTCCAATAGCCATTCGATCAGCTCCCACGTGCTCTTCTGGCCACTAGATAGTTCAACAGCTCCATAGACCCCATGAATAGACCTGGTCCATGAGTTAGGGGCTGTAGACCCCGTGAAAAGACTTTCACTCGCATGCTCATGCGTTGTTGGCCATCGTGTTGTTTGTTTGCCTCCGTCGAGTCGGCTCGATCAGAAGTCGAGCTGGCTCGACTGCATTTCACTCGAGCACTGATTTCTGTCCGCCTGAGAGAGCTAGCTCAAATCCACCTCGAGCCGGCTTGATCTCACCCCGAGCCGGCTCGACTGCGTATCCGAACCAGTCCGATTGTATGTTGGTTGATCTTTCTCATGGCTCCTGAATCTTGTTCTTGATTTATTGTGGATCGAATCTCGAGGTGCCAGATTCCAACAGTAGCTTCATGCCACATGTATCTGGTTGGAGGGGTCTCACAGATAGTCATAGGTTGGGTCAATAACCTTCCTCAATTATACTCTTGTTCATCCACTACTTCTCGACTTTTGGCACATGGCTCGAGTTGTTTTAAAGCATCGTACATATTTAGGGAGGACAACAAACATGCAGACTGGGTGGCTTCTTATGTGGCTCACCATTCTTCTGCTTGCTTATGGACAACCATTGGTGACTATCTTCAAGAGCTTAGAGAAAGGCTGTATTCTGATGTTCTTGGATGTGTTTATACTTGTCATGCATGAATTGTAAGCCATATGCCTAAAAAAAAGGTTAAGAGTGTTCATGATTGATTTTGAATCCTTAAACTCATTTCTCAAAGATTTAACATAGAGGGTGTTATGTTGAGAAGACAAAAGAAGCACTTGATAATAGTGGAAAGTAGCAAGTATATGATCCCTTACAAAAAGAGAAGGGCCTCGTAGGTCTTCATTTGCCTGGCTAAGAAATGGAGAAGAAAGAAAAGCAGGGGAAAGAAATGGAACAAGAGAAACATCATGATGCCTCAATTGTCTTCGAAGATGACAAGGTGGTAGGTTTGGCAACTGAAACAACCAAGAAATGTCCAAGCCTCAGCTCTTGCCTTTTTCTCCTTCCTTTATCCCTACTTTGGCAAGATACGAGAAGTGGGATCGATGCTAGCCCTATCTTATGCCTTCTTTTCATTCCCCTTTTTCCCCCTTGGTAGAATATAGGAAAGTTGGGATTGATGGAAACACTTTTGTTTCATTTTTCTTCACTTATCTTTTTCCTTTTCCTTCAGAGGCTAGGGTAAGTCACTTGATTGCAACTTTTTTTTTTTTATTTGCTTCTTTTGTGACTGCAACACACCCACGCATGGCATGCATATCAGGTTGAATTAGGGTTGGGCATGCGAAATTCCATGATATGCAAGGCTGGTTGACATTGTCTTCTTATCAAATAATGACCATGACTTAGATACCAAAATTGGTTGGTACCTCGACCTAGTTCCAAAACACTTATTATCTAATCACAAGGAACTTTTCTTTAGTAATAAATACTCCCTAAATTGTACCAAAAAAACACTCCCTAAATTAAATAGTTGATTTCAAGAGCAATGCTTAACACGCTCACTTTGGTAACACTTACATTGTGTTTGGTTGGGGTCATGAGAAGGAGGATTGATGGGGGTGTAAGGATGGAGGCCATCCATCTGTTATTTGGTTCAAGAAGTCTTAGAGAGGATGGATGAAAAGAAGGCATTGCCCATCAATCCTAGCCCACAATTTGGGAGGATGCAAGGAAAGATGGATGGACCATGTGAGGGATGTATTTCCGTATTGACAAAATTACCTCTCATTAATTTTTTTTGATAAAACATAATACTTCTTCAATTTTTCATTCATTTTATATATATATTTTTATTTTTTCTATACTATTAATCTTATATTATTAAATTTTATAATTACTTTAATTTTAGTACATAATTTTCATAATTATGATTAAATAATTAGAATTGTCTTCTATTTTTCTACTTATATTTACTATTTTTTGGTTAACTATATGTACGAAATTAATTAAATATTTAAATTAAATTATAAATTAGCTAGTTATTCATACAATTAATATAAATAAATAAATTCATGTATAATTAATTTATAAAATTATTTATTTAATCTTAAATTAAAATTAAATGTTTATATAATTTTTTATATAATTATAAGTTATAAAGATTATAAGTTTATACATTGTGCTAATTTTTTAATATAAATGAGTGTTATAAATTGATAATAATAATTTTTTTATCAATGGTAATTTAGTAAAAATGTCATACATGTTTCGCCAAACATATGGAAGAATGGATGGAAGATCCATCCTTCCTTCTCTATCCTTCCTCCAATCCATTTTTCGAATTAAACAGAAGGTTAATGTGATGCCACCTTGTTTGCATATAACCAAATTTGTAGGTGTCGAATGGTTTGATGTTGCACAAGCATTCCGCTGTTTTTTTTTTTGTTTGTTTTTTTTTTGTTTTTTTGTTTTAAATCTTCATATAGTCCATGGATCCTATTTGTGGGCGATGACACCAACCTCTTAAATTCATAAATTCTAATTACCCATCTATCCTTCCATCCATCCATTATTTCTCATGACCATTCCAACATTTTTTTATAATATGCTGGTCTTTTTGGCATCTATTTTGTAAGATGCTGATCCTTTTGGCATTCGTGGGACCATAGATATATGTGTGTATAACCCCCTTGTCTTGTTTCTTCCCTAAGGATGTGATATTTTGTTAAGCTTTTTGACTTAAAAGGAATTATTCTTGTATAGCTTGGTGGATTCATTCCATGGGCAATGACCCCTTGTAACAATGATAACTGATAAGGACCTTGTACCATACATATTTTCCAATCACATCCAGCTATCCATTCATCAGTTTCACAATCAAGCCAAAACTATTTGTAACATGTAATCTTTTTGGTGTTTATGTGACAATAAATATATAAGATCTCCTCTCCTCTCCTCCCCTACCATTGAGTAGAGCAAAAGAAGAAACTCAGAGCAAGGAAGGGCAGAAAGATGGAGATGTACAGGCACGTGAGCATGGAGAAGGGGTCTTGGAGGTGGGGTGGCCCTATCAAGGACTGGCCGTTGACATAAATGATCTCCTGTGGGGTTTTGTCTGCAAGGTTTATTCCATACTCACCATCCATATCCTTTTCACCACCATATTCTGTGCCACAGCCATTCTTTGTGCCCCAGTTAGTGGTGAACTTGTTAAGGGTAGCTTTAGCCTTGCTTTTGGCCTCGCCCTTCTCCCGATCTGTGGTATGATGCCCCCTCTTCATTGCATCTCCTTTCTCTTTTCATCTGAGTTTTAGTCTAGCATTTTTCTGTCATTTTTTCTGGGTTTAGGTTGGTTTGCTCTATTAAATTAGTGTTCTTTTGCTTGTCAATTTGAATGCCTGTTCAGAGGGTTAACTGTGCAGTGAGATCTGTGATTTACCATAAGTTAATATAGTTTTTGCCTTGTTTGGTTAGTCTGTTGACTTCCTCTGGTTTTCTATAATTAAGGGTAATGGGAGGCTTGTTCATTTATCTGCATAGAGAAGAGAGATGTTTTGATGGCAAGTTGATTTTTGTAATGTGTAACAGCCTCTAGACTTTGGGCATTGATCCTAATCATGCAACAAGGGAATATATTGGTTGATTGTAATTTTTTTTTTTTAAAAAAAAACTGTTGATGATAATAAGGCTGAGATGGAAACTTTTAGGCTATAGCTGATTAAAGGAGTAATTAAGTTCCATGTGTTGGTGGACAGCTTAATAAATAAATAATTCCAGGAAAAGTCACTCAGTTCTAGCAGGATTTTTTACGTGGCAAAGAGCCAAAGCATGTAAGTATTTGAAAATAAAAAGTTTGTTTGTGGTTGTGAAATTGCATTGTGTGTGTGCCATGTTGAACATCATCTAGAGGAAGTGTTTGACTCATAAGATAAGATATTATGTTAGTTAATATGAATAGAGTTGGAAGAAGAAGATTTCATACCTAAAATTAGATTATTCTGTTTCACTGAAAATATATTTGCTGGTTTTATCAACTAATCTCACCTGAAAATTAACAATTGAAAGAGTAGAGAAGAAAATAAAAGGACAAAAACATAATTGCCATGCAAGTGAAAAGCAGGATTCGGGGAGATTACATGAATTATTATGAACAATGATTGCCACTAGCTAAGAAAATGTATGTTTTACATCAATTTCTGAGAGACTGTAAACAAAAGTTTAGTGATTTCCAATATTGTGATAGTTATATGACACCAGGCTTTCTTGGGTGGACACTCCTATGACAATAGTGAAAAGCATATTTAAGATTTGATGGATAACCTTGTGAACCATATTGATAGTGGCAAGAGAGGCTTCTGGTTGGTGGAGATGAAAAATCCATGCAGCATGTGATCTCTATTATATGATTGGTTCTTTTGGTTAGCATGAATTTGGAACCTTAATTGAAAACATATATTTATTTTTCAGTTATTTTCATATTAATGATGCTCTATGTATGGTCTACAAAGTACGAGTAGTTGACAGGTGTGGTTTTTTGAGAAAGACATACTTTCCAAATTGTTTAATCTTGTTGCTTGCATTTTATTCATTACAAGATAAACATAAAGGAATGCATTACCAAAGGTGCAGACTGCTGGCCTTCTCTAATCAAATAATTGGGCCAACCAGCTTGCTTGGTAGAGCAGGCTGGGTTGGAGTCCCTTCTGACTAATGCCTGATTTTTTGTGGAACAATAGAATTCAACATTATATTGTGCTGGAGATTAGATAATCTTCTTTTTGCTGTTCCCAGATCTCTTGGTGCTTTATCTTTGTACAGTTTTCCACAACAATATCACAGAGCATGCCTCAATTGCATTTGTAATGTATAAAATCCATTGCTACTTTTGTTTTTAGCAATTTTTTCTGTTCTCTTGGCAGCTTCTATTGTAGTCTTGTTTTCATTTTCTGATATCGGATGGAGGAAATTATATGATAAATGACTCTTCTGGACATTCTTTTGCAGTTTTCATTCTAAAGAAATGGAACTTAAGGTTTCTTTTTTTTTATACTAGCAATCGTGACACACTAACCAAAGTCTGTACTTTGCAGTAATGTTCCCACTGTATCTTTATCAACAAAAGCACCCACTGAATTTCATATTTCTTGGGCTGTTCACTATATGCCTAAGCCTGAGCGTGGGTGTGGCTTGTGCAAATACCCAAGGTGAAAATTGCTTGCTTTGTAGACATATTTGTTATTATTCTGGTTTAGTGCTTGCTGAGATCTACATTCTACTCATTCTTTTTTTTTTTTTTTTCAAAATATATTTTTTCAGGTAGAATTGTGCTTGAGGCATTGATTTTAACCTCCGCTGTTGTTGCATCCTTAACTGGATATACTTTCTGGGCTTCAAAGAAGGGCAAGGACTTTAGCTATCTTGGACCAATTTTATTTGCTGGTCTTCTTGTTCTCCTCCTTACAAGTTTTATCCAGGTATGTTTTGATCAACATCAGCAATTTTGTTTGGTGATCTGAAATTGTTCAATCTGTTTTAAGAATTGTCTAATATTCTATGTTTTTTCATGAGCTTTTTGTCTTATTTACAATAAACTTTAACAATTTTTAAACTTCTTAGTCTCCCAAATGCATATTTTATTCAAAGGTTCAAAACAGTAGTCTGTGATATATCTTCGGTCTTTTCAGCTTGAGTTATTTTTTATTATTATCAATTTTCCTTCCTTATTGATTTTCTTGTTGAGACCCTGAAACATCAATTGGAACTGTCAAAATTGCTGACATTAAAAGTTGCTTTCATTGGCCAAAGCTAAAACTGAAACCAAGTTTCAATCCCTTGGTAGCTGGTATTTTCTACCTAAGGAACATCCATGCTTCGGTTCTTCCTGGATTCTGAATCATGCACCCACTTCCTAAATTCTTCCTTACATAAATTGTTTTTAAGATATCCACTTTGCCGTGCAAACACTTGGCTCCCAGTTTTGGCAGCTATCTTCAAATCTTAGGGTCCTTCAACACTTCCTCCTGAAACCAATATAATCCTGAATAGAACTGTGAAACATTATGTATGATGTGATATATCATATGTTTATATTACTGAGTAAATTTGCAAGAGCACCTCACAATTATACTCTCGGCGCAAAACTATGTCGGTAAGATCTAGTAATCTAGGTATCAGGAAATAAATATAGAAGGTTGGTGTGTGGTAGATGATTTGAGCTTTGGCTTGCATTAGGGGTGTAAATGGACTGGACTGGATTGGATTATACCTAAATCCAACTCCAAACTGAAATTTTTTGGACTTAGAAACTTTGCTCCAAAACCAAACCAAATACTCTACTAGTCCAATCTAATTCAGTCCAAAAAGTTCGGATTGGATTGGACTGGATTTTTGGACTTTTACATACATTAGACTGCAATTTGGATCATAATTCAAAAGCAAGTTATATGAATTCAAAACATACACTACTTATAGATACTCTACAATATCGCCCTACATCTAACAACTAATATTATAATAGTAATGAATAAAAAAATAAAAAAATACAAATTTCAATATCAAAGATTTCTACACGTCGTGCTATGATAGCATCATATCAAAAACATAATAACTAGATTTTCAAGAAAAACTATATCGCTAAAATATAATAAGTTCCATAACATTTAAAAGAAACTAAACTTGAAAGACACATGCACATGCACGTGCGCGCACGCACCCCCGCCCCCCATATATATATATGTGTGTGTGTGTGTGTGTGTGTGTGTGTGTAAAATCCAAAAGTCAAACTAGAAGAATGGATTGGATTTGGATTTTATAACATTAAATCCAAATCCAAGTCCAAATCCAAAATTTTTAAAAATTAACTCCAAATCTAAAACCAAAGTCCAAAAATCCGATCTAATCCTCTAGTTTAGTTTGGATTTTGGATTTTCTCCAATCCACTTACACCCCAAGCTTGCATTATGATTCCTTTTTACAAAAATGCAACTCTTCTTCAGAAAAACATGCAAGGAATTGAGGGCTCAACAAGTACGGAGTACTGGCAAGGATGTTAACACATGTCTGACAACAATGCATTGGTTGGTTAGTAGAATCTAGGTGGTTCAGAGCTTGAGTCCTTATAGGTCATTGTAGTATCTAATAGTGAATTAGAATTTGGTTGCATTGCTTTATGAGTTCTTTGGATCCTTTGCTTTGAACTTTATGCCATCTATCAGATTAATTGAAATTGGAAACTGGAGAGGTAGTACCTGAATCTCAAAGCACACTACACCTGGGTTTCATGAGTGCAATTTCATGAGTACTATTTTTTTTTTCCAATGCATTCATAAGAGTAAAACAGTCTTGACTTTAGGAGAAGGTGAATGCACTCTAAAAATGTTAAGTATAAGCATGATTATGATAAGGAGAAAATTACAACATTTTTATATGGCTTATCATAGAAACTAGGTGCTCAATACAAATAATTAAATACATTATTATGAGTTTCTTGACTGGATGATCTTGCATTCAGGACATGCTTACAATAACCATAATGTTCATATAACACTTTAATGAATGTATCCTTCTCATGATTGGCACAAGGACCAAACTCAACTTTCCACATAAGGTCTTGTTTATCATTATAATGCTCTTCCTTGCATTGGGATATGGTCAGTTAAAAAAAAATGTAAGAGAAGATGAAGACTAGAAGGAAATGAGCAAAAATATTGCGAAGGAAAAGAAAAATCAAGGCTCCTAAGTAGAGAACACTCAAACAACACTTGATATGATCATCTTGTATTTAGTTGCTAATAAAAAGGACAATCGTACAGCCACAAATCGGTGTTATTTAGGCGCTCGCCTAGGCGCTCAAGCGAGGCGTGCTTGGCTGAAAGCGCCTCAGCCTCCTCTAGGTGAGGCGTCGTCAACCAAGCGAGCGCCTCTGCCACCTAGGCGCTCGTCTTTGGCGCCCAATTAAAATTGATTTTGTCTCCTGTTCAGCTTCCAATTTAACAGCTTCAATTCACTTTAATTTAAAATTATAGCTATGGTAATAGGTAAATCCTTTAAAAGAACAAATAGAAGGGGTATTTAAGTAATTTATGACCTATCTGATTAATTCACATTCAGAGCCACTAGACTTAAATTATGAAGAGATTAGTTCTAGTTCAAAAGAAGAAATTGAGGAGAATATAGAGAATGACCTATCTGATGATGGAGGAGATGATCATGATAACAACTTAGGCATATAATCTGATGAAGATTTTTAGTTTTGGACTTTTAGAATAGAACAATAGACTGTCCTCTATAAGTAACAGAGAAAATAGAAAACTCAGAAAAGTTTTTATTGTTTGGGTGTGGTGTTTAGACAAAAAATCTAAAGAAGATTTTTAGTTTTGGATTAGATCATTAGAGCAATAAACCATAATGAAGATTTTTAGTTTTAAAATAGACTATATTTTTTTTTTTTTTTTCTAGAAAATGGTGCCTGACTTCAATCAGGGGTTCACTTTTTCAGTGCCTAGCACCTCTTGTCTAGCGCCTTGAGGGCGCTTGATGCCCTTACCAACCTTGCTGCAAACCACCCTTTTGTGCAGGTTTTTACATACAGATGTGGCCAGTACTGAATGGCAGCATTTGTCAGTAAATTCTACGTGCCTGTGAACTGCAGGCAGCTGCCTCCATGCATGGCACATCAGCTTGTGAGCCCGCCCATATAAATGGCAGTCTGCACCTCTACGGTTGGTACTCGTATTTTTGGCCATTTGTTGCCATGCTGCGGAAAACTCAAATAAGGAATTGTTTTCATCTTTTAATAAATGGAGGGATAGTAGTTATTGTGCTTTAGACATAATACTATAAAATTAACTATATTACATTTTTATAAATCTTGTTTCATGACTTACACAAAACCCAAAAAGGCATGTGGAAAATATTATAGACAACCTTAAGCAGCTCTTTTATTATCCAAAATTTTCAAAGTATTGAGTAGGTATATAATTGGGAAAAAAATACCCCTGCAAGTTCACTAGCAAATGATTATTGTACCTGGGGTGCAATTGAGCAGAGCCAAATCAAATAGCTAGAGGCATTAGCTCGACTCTATTCAAAATACTTGGGCTCGAAATTTGACTCGAGATCGATGGAGCCTTAAATCCCAAGCACGAGCTTGAATCGATGAAAAAAAAAAAAAGGCAATATTTGAGATTAACTTGACTCGAATAGGCTTGTGAGTCTTTGAGTTGAATATCTTGCCACTCCAGCTCATCCCAAAAAACTATTTGAGCTACTCAAAGTTCGACTGTGATCGAGTGGAGTTGAGCTTGGACTCGATGGAGATCAGCAGCTTGATGCATTTGCTCCCCTGGTTGTACTTGTACTTATCAAAGTCATGTAGGGTTTCTGCTGTCAAGTTTTAACCAGCCCTATGGAGCTAAAGTCTCTTCAGGGAATAACACCTTTTGCAACTTATTGTTAATAAAATATGGAAAACCACTTCAAAATAATAGTCCAGGATTTATGCTTCTCCAGCTTCTCACTCTACTAAAGTGATTGTTTCCGTCTCTGATAGCTGAAAAGACTACATCAGAAAAAAGAGAAGAAAGGGGAGGAAAAACTAGGACCATTTGTTTCTTCATGGCCTTAATACGTTTAGTGACTCATCTCTCTCCGACTGCCCAGGCTTCTGCATGCAATAGTTGATAGGAGTTCTAAATGCGATACTTAAAAGTTATGTATTACCTTACACTGGCTTGAACCTGGTGGCTGGATTTTGACAACCATGCTTGTGAATGTTTATTACTGCAGATATTCTTTCCACTTGGGTCTACATCGGTTGCTATCTTTGGTGGGCTCGGGGCTATCATCTTCTCAGCTTTTCTTGTCTACGACACGGACAACTTGATAAAGCGCTACACCTATGATGAGTACATTTGGGCATCGGTTGTTCTCTACCTTGACATCCTCAACCTTTTCCTTTCCCTTCTGAACTTGCTGAGAGGCATGCAGTCAGATGGCTAGGAAGGAGTAACTGCTTACAGTAATTATAAAATAATGGTGCGCTTGAATGAAGTTCATCTGAATACAACTTCACCTGTTTCTGTTTTATCTCAATTTGATGTCTCTAGTTTCCGTTTGTCAAGTTTTCACCGGGTCATATATCATTATGTTGTACATGGAGGATTCCTGCAAAGAACGGAGCTAGTTAAGGGCTCTTTTGTTAAGTATTATTATTTTTATTTTAAATGCTACCCGATCATGTTTTCCCAATATTATTGTGAATACCATTCCGGGCTGGTTTTTCTGTATCATTATTTTTTATATTTTTTAAGAACTATAATCTGGCGGCCAGGGGAAACTGTTCTTCTTTGGTCCAAAAAAGCTGTGCAGGGTGCCTCTGGGGATTGCAGGACCATAAGCCTCTGGCCTTGAAAATTAACAATTAAAGAGAGAGTGTGTACCCAAAAATAAAATAAAACGAGTCGGAGCGTGGAACATCACGGTGCATGTTGTCCTGGATAAACAGTTTCTGTGACTTCGAACGAGAAAGGAAAAGGCCACTCAAATGTTTTGATGCCCAGAATTTCCTATTAGATGCGTTTATAGGTAGAAATTCAGAATTACCCCAAAAAAAAGCAAGTTTATTAAAAATTTAAAGAGTTCGGGATTTAGGGTACCCAGCAATTGGAAATAAAATAACGAAACCAAAAAAATGCAAGAAATATTTGTATATGAGTAAGTACAGGAGAGGCGATAATTACAGACGATAGCAGCAAGGAGTAGAGACGGCACCACCAGCAAAAATAATTGGTATTTTAAGTTTGTAAGATTTATTGAGTTAAGGATCAAGAACTCGCGAATAAATTGTACAATCCAAAAATATGTGGCCAACATTAGTGCCCAGGCTGCTGCTCGGCTGTTTGTCAGTCAGCCAGGTGTGTGCATGTGTGAGGTCTCGTCCGCTCCCTTTTAGCTGTGTTCGGGCTGCGAATCGTTTTGAAATGGCGCAGAGCAGTCAATCGCGACAGTTTAAGCCACTTACCGATTGGCAGCCAGCATCTTGGAATCCAGGTTTTCCACGGTCTTTCCTCTCTAGCATAAGCAAAGGTAGCTGATGCAATTTCTTCTTAATTATATTTGTCGGTCACATGCCAGGTTTAGGCCGTTAATGATGCCTTTAATCATGTCAACATGTTGACAGGATCCATCCTTGTACTCGATTGTGATCTCTAAATAGATTTCCATCCAGTAGTTCTCGTTTATCTACCAGAAAAATGGACGTTAAAAAATATAATCGGGAATGATCTCGCATCCTACTGGATCACAGGTTTTAAATATGTCCTCGTACTTCAAGTCAACGGTGTCCACGTGGTGGCAAAAATATTTACATGGTTGTTTTGGTTGTTTGTCTTTTTGGAGGTCAAATTTTTGGGCTGAACATCAATCCATCCATGTTTTATGGCTGGAAAATGCTTTGAGCTACTCATTTCTTGCACGCAGAGAAGATTTCTGCGCCCGCTAAAGGGGGTGGCAACTTACTGTTCAACTTTCTCCCAAGAGTGGACGCTAACTTCGGGAGTTGCACCAATCCTCTTCTGCCACATTGCTGAGGATACTTCTAGCATGCACCTAACGCGTAGCATTCCCCTTTATCTTGGTTGCCGTAGAAGGACGCTCTGATTTATACTCATTGCAAGAAAACATTTGATGATTTAGGACTAGTTTGGTCCACAGAAAGTGAAGAAAGGAAGAGACAGTTTTTGAGAAATGAAGAGAAAATCTCTTGTTTGATTAAAATTTTAAGAGGAAAGAGAAGAAAAATAACTCTTCTCATAAAAAGTGGAAATCATAGAGGAGATGGATTTTGGCACTTTTCATGAAATGGAAAGTGATGGTATTTTTTTTTTCTAAAATATTTTTCTAAGATCTATTGCTAAGATTTTATAAAATATCATGAATGATTAGGATGAAATACTGAATAATAATAATATAATATAATATTATTATTATCATAATATTTATATAAATATAATATTAATATTAATATTATAATATTTATTATATTTTAATATTTATACTATTATAATATTTTATTAATATTTATATAGTATTTACATTAATATATCAATATTTATATTAATGTAATATTATATTTATTAAGATATTAATAAATTTATCATATTAAAATATTAATATTGTATGAACATAATATAATATATTAGTATTATAGTAATATAATAAATTATTATAATCTAATATTTTATTATAATATATTAATATTAATATAATATTATATGTATATGAAGTTTAGGAGCAACATGTATAGTCTCATATCTATTAAGAATATAATAGGTATTTTACATAGTTTTTCTAGATAAATGAATGTTCAACTAAACATAAGTCATTTTTCAATAAATTACTTCTCATGGTGAATCAAACATACCAAAATTCTATTCCCAAAAAATAACTTTTCTAGGAAGAAAATTTTTTTCCGTGAATCAAACGAGTCCTCAATGGTTGCTCATATCTTAATTACCTTTAAGTAGACTTAGTGTATATACTCCTATTCATTCTCATATATATATATATATATATATATATATGACTAAACTAGAATACATTCAATCGAATTTGGACTCAATGATCCAAGCCGTTGAATATGATCTACTACTTCAAAACTATTTGCACACCAAAAATCATATGATTGAAGATCTCTAGCCTATGCATCAAGTGATCTAAAAATATATTTAATTCAATTTTATTTAGGCTGTCCAATTTTTGACTACTTGATGCATAGGCTAGGGGTCTTCAAATCATATGATTTTTAGTATACAAGCAGTTTTGAGATAGTAGATCACATCCAACGGCTTGGATCATTGATATAGAATCCTCATTATAGAGTTTTGATTTGCGACTTGGATCATTGATGTAGAATCTTCATTATAGAGTTTTGATCTGACTGGATCTGAATTCAAATTCGATCGAATGTATTCTAGTCTAGCTTTCTCTCTGTATATATATATATATATATATATATATATATATATATATATATATATATATATATATATATATATATATTAAACTGGATGCAGAGGGATGCATCTACTATATAGAAGGTATAAAAAATATAAAATTAAGAAAAAAAAATAGGAGGATCCCCACGAATCCATTCTACAAACCCTCGTAGAAATAAAACTCAAGGCGATGGAAATTTGAAAGGCAGGAATTTAGATGCACCGAGCCCCCCTATGAGAGTTCACATTACAATAAAGGAAAATGCCATGAGGCATCCGTTGTGTGTGTATACATACACGCACATACATAAATACATACATATAAATATGTATGTACGAAAAATCCTTGGACCCACTTACCCTACCTTGATAACTTCCCATGCAGCTATTAATCCCGTGTGTCACATTAATTTCCAGAATATACACCAATCATCATCTCATGCCACGTGGCGAAGAACTCCAATTTTCGTGCGCATGCAGCATTATTCATGTAAGATACGAAGGTTACAAAGTTGTAGGCACAGCCTTACGTCCCATCGTGGTTTGTTGGCGTGCAACCAGCGGTCAGGCCCAGCATTTATTAGTGTCGCTGCAACAGGAATTCCAACCGAGCACGCCTGAAATGGAATTTGGCACAGGGACCTCGGATCGTCGAGAGCATCCAGAATGTTATAAATTTCTTGACATTATCATGATTGATTTTGCTTGACATTACTATTTTGTTACACGTAGAATGATTTTTATGCTTCGGATAGCGGCCGAGGATGAAAGCAAAAGATACCAGGCAATCCAAGATACGAGGATAAATTATAAAGATATAGGATCGTATCAGGTGTAACATATTCGACACGTAAGCCCCAACAAGCAACATGTGATGGTGACCTATCTAGGTGGAAGAATATCTCATCCATGGATAATTCTAAACTTTCACCAATCTACTTCTCCATTGCTCATTAATTAATTAACATTCGAAATGGAACCTTTTAGAGTCCTTATTCATTACGGTAGACTATTATGCAGGGACTTATTCCATGGACGAAGTAAATGGCCCGGGTAGCCAACGTAAGGGTAAGGTTGAAACAGATAAGATTCCGACTGAAATGTCCTAAGGATACACATCAACCAAAGAAAAACCATCATGCAGCACGTATCAAATAGCTAGCAGCAGAAGCGGTCGGCCGGAGATGAAGCATGATGCTCGGACAAATTCAACTTGTTATTCTAGAACGAAGATGGAGCCAAAAAGAGATGGAGAATTCCAGATCCAAGATAGTGATAGAATTAGCATGCACGTACGCACTGGAAGAGACTTTAAGTGATCATTTATTTTAAAATTATTATTATTATTATTATTTTAAATTCGTTATGTTGACATGAGAAGGACCGTGATGAACATCATATTTTTTAAAATTTATACCGTATATCGCACAAAAGTGGAGAATTCTTAGAATGCGCTCATACTTGTAGCATTAATCTCCGCAGTCAATGAACCTATCGTGGAGTTTGTGAATTGCATGCAATGTTTTGACACCGTAGGTAACGGTGGTCCCTGATTTGCTAAGATTGGTGTTAGTTATTCCACATTCGAAAAGCAACGATCAATGTGCCTTGGAAAAAGCTAGTAGCCACCTAAATTCACCAGGGGTTGCCTCATCTTGGGTGCATCGTACGCCTGGGTGGCCCCACCAAACGGATGGTAGGCATTTGCCGGAGACCAAGCTTCTGGTGGGTTGTGCCGTTGCCCCGCCGCTCGAACCAAAAGGAGGCTGTGCCCTCGTGCAAGCGACCACCTTTGAGCAATTGCCAGGGGGCAAGTGGGGCTCTCTTTTATGATTGATGGGGAATATATTGGATTCGATTCCGATGCCTTTCCAAAATTAAAAGCTATACACATGGCTGGATTTGGAGTTCTAATGTACTTCTCATTGCCATGACCTGTCCAAGCTATCATACACCGCCCAAATCTCTTAAAAAAAAGACAGAGCCAGAAAGATTAAAGAGGGAGAGAAAAAAAATATAAAAAAGAAAAACTTTTTAGGTACAAAACATTGTTATGATAGAATAGAATGGAATTGATTCTTGCTTGAAAATTTATTATTTATCTATGTATCGGTGCATATAATAATATTATTTTATAAGAAAAAAAGAAAAAAATACTATAAAGATGCAAGAAAATAGGAGAATTGATTCTTATTCAAAAAAAAAAAAAAATCATTTACCTATATATTATCGTTGTAAAGCAATAATATCTATGATGAAATGCAAGTGAAGAATAGAAAATAAATATTCTCAGCCAGAATATTTAGACGACAGGAGATGATCGGTCCACGACGGAATTATAGCACCCAACTAAAGGCTCATTTTTCAATGTTATTTTCATTCCATTGATGTATTTAAAATCTTAATTTGTCAGCCCTGTTGGCATTATGGCTATATTAGTTATTAGAAATACTCGGGTCATAAAACTTATTTCTCATGGTTATTGGTCCATGACGGTATGCATCAGTGATATTTAATAATAATTTGTTGAGCAACTAAAAGCTTACAGCATCATTTTAAGTAGCCAATTGATCGCAAATATTAATACTTTTGCAAAATGGGTTAGTAATATATATATTAAACTTAATTGTATATCAGGCTAAACAACCCTTGCCTCGCATACAACCGGCGCTACATATATGGATGAAAAAAATTGGGATGATTAAATAAATAATTAGCATGAAGGATGCTTGAATTCATGCAAGATTTTATATAAACCTAAACTCTAATACCATGTTAAGTAATAATTGACCATAAAAGCTTAAACTCGCAAGCCAAGGATAAACAACATACATCGTGCTAGCTCAACAAAAACCAACTTTACTTTTTCTTTCTCACTTTTTTTAAAAAAACTAAACTCTATTTTGTTAGTCTCAAACATTACATGACATATGTGTATGATTATGTATATGAAAACGGATATCCACATAATGGTCACGTCGATAGCTTCTATGTTAGCATAAGTGAAACTTGGTGTGGGCTAGAGCGCTTGCTCCTTTGCTACATGCATGGCATAAAAAAATGCATATCACTTGCATGTTCATATATTGCATAGACATGATCTCAAATTGCATATAAAAATCATAGGTTCCTTTCGTAATGGAGAAAGAAGGTAGAGTGATGGATTTCTGCATAGGCCTACCGATGGTCATCAAGGGACCTTTTGATCCATATAGAACTAATGTACCAAACAGGAGTTATGAGTTGCCTTAACTGATGTCGTGATGGACCAATAGTTATTGAGTGCTTAAAATATTTCTTTAAATAAAGCCTATTTATCAAGTTGATAGTTTAAAGTTGCATAGAGTATAACTGGTAGGTACTACGTCCAACTAGATCATGCTGAGCTTTGCAAGATCTACCGAATTCATTCATGGGTACTTGATTTTATTTCCATCCTACGACCGAGCATATGAGGGAATGGAATTTAAAGATTTTTGCCAGATCTTTTTATAATTTCTTTCTTTAGAAATAGAATTTTAGCTGGTTTCTGTATTTGTATTTGAATAATTCTAGTATGTTTGTTTACTATTGAGTTCTATTTCGAGTATGTACTAGGTTTAATGCTCAGGTTAAGATTAAGAAGCATATCCTAAATATATATATATATAAAAAAAATATATATATATATATATATATATATATATATATATATATATATATATATATATATATATTGTATAGAGCAGTCTTTTAACAAATCAATAGAATATCTCGAAGAGAATTTTCTTCGTCAAATAAAAGATCTTCAATCTAGCTTACTTCAATATATGTGTTGATTTTTGAAATTTAATCATTGATCAAATCTCCCTTCACTCTTCTCATTGGATCTTCCGGGTGGTGAGGTGGCTGGTAGGGGGCATAGACTAATTCTTGGCCTTATATGGTTGTGCTAATCTAGGTTCCTAGGTCACCATAGCATCATCATTATGGGAAACGAATTTAGTATTTCAATGATTGATAAATAATACTCAATGAAGAATAAGAAAAGCATCTCGCTTTTCTACTTTTGTATGCTACTAGTGACATGCACCTGGACCTTATTTGGATCACTAAAGGCATAACTCAACATCGACTCACCCTCTTATTAACTCCAAGATGGCGTCCAAAAAGAACTACCTAGATGATTGATATATGCTTCCTCTATCTTCTTGCTAAAAATGGTGGCATAGCATCGTCTGCGAAGTGGTGGACTCAAGATTTAGCCTTTCTTGCATGGAACTATATCTTGTGTCATATAAGAGGACATATTTTATCTCAATATCATACTTTACTAAAACTTGGGACGGCCAATATTGTTTGGCACAACCCACCATCTTACTGCTTTATGCACTTATATACATTTGATAAATAACATGGGGAGGTAACTTTCATCTTCCATGCAGCTTCAAAAAAACAAAAAAAAGACTCATCTTGACTCAATCAAGTGGGTTGAGTTGACCCGGTGGTAACTCACAAGCTGGAGATTTTGAATGTACAATCAATCTATTAGCCGAAGCCTCAACCCATGGTTGCTGTCATGAAATGACCGGCTAGGGCCAATGGTAACACTTGAAAACCAAACCTCTTCCTCATTTTTTCTCTCAATTTTTCTCCCTTGATCCTCTCATCACCACCATCATCCATCGATCCAACCCCCTCCCCTACTCTTCTTATATTCCTCAGGGCGTGCCATAGCCCTCTTGCTAATGATTTTCACCAAGCAAATGGCGATGAAATGATCCTTTGTTTAAAAGACCGAACCTGTTTGACCAAGCGATCTCTCTTATCCTTTCTTCTCTTCCTTATAAAAAAAATCTTCTTGAACTAGTAGAGGCATTAAGATGATCGTCCATGCAATCATTTTCTTCTACCTTCCTCCTTAATTATTAGTGTTTGCATCTTTTTTTCTTCTCCATAGCATCAACTTCTCCCTTTTAGGAGCGCCCTTCCCCTTGTCAACAGTTCCGTTCCCTCCTTATCAGAAGCATCCTCCCCTCCAACTCTAATCTTTTCTCACAATAGCTTTTTGAACCTTCTCTTGTCTTGTCTGGCTTGTGTACGTTGCTTACTGATGAGCAGATAACCTTCATATTACCACGAGTTGTAGCTAATTTTCACCATCTTCTTGATGGTGAACTATTCACCAACTGCATTGGTTCCAATATAAGTAGTTGATCGTGAGGACTGAGTGCCATATCTCCAGTCCTCAATAATTACATCAACTCGTGATGGTCAAACTCATCATGAGTTAGGTCTCCATTGGAAATAACATCTCCTCTATCATCAGTCTCAACATCAATGACTGTTGGTTGAGTGAATGGTAGTAGTGGATCTACTTTTTGGCTCATATATGCTTCATCTATCTTGTGTTCTATGTAAACTTGTACGGTATCCTTTCTTCCTAAATTATAACTTCTAGTTTTGTCATCGCTCAAGTGGAGGTATGTAAATATGACCAAAATTTTGTTGCTAATTTTATTGATGCTATGGTAATCATCAGTGATTCCAACGTAGACTTTAGAGGGAACAAGCCAATAGGTTATTGTTTGAGCCGGTAAAAGAGCTACATTAATTGTTTAATCGTTAGTTCGACAAATCGTTGCATGTTGCCATTACCATGGCAATAATGACAATTGCTACCATTATATTTTATAGCATTTGACAACCACGTAGAATTTGTAATGAGGGAGGGTATTGGAAGTCATCGTAGACTTTAATGGCCTTAATTATTGATTATATTCTAACTAATAGTTAGTGCTGGTCTGGGTTAGCTTGAGTGAGACTTATGCTCAACAGAACTAAGTTTGTGCGCTAGAGTTTGTTTGTACCAGGGAAATATTTTTGGTCGGAACAGAACACTTGGATTATTTAAAGAATGGCCTTTATTGGTTTGTGAGGCCTCTTTCTAAATTCATATGAAGATTGAGGCATCCTATTTTTTTTTTTTTCTTGGTATAACATCTGGAGTAAGAGACATTGGAGCCTCTGGCCCTCATAAATCCTCCCAGTTGGTAGATAAAAATTAGGTCAGCCTTTAGCCGAGTTTTGGGCCAGCCAATATTATTCCTCAAGTCATCATACTGTTCTGTATGGCAGTAGCTAGCATGTAGATTTTTCTGCGAGTTCCGACTGTTCTGTATAGCAGTAGCCCAATACCTATGTTTTGACACTCCAAGGGCTAGTGGAAAACAATTGAGTCATCAAATAAGCCTTTTTTTTGCCTCCTCCTACATTAAGTTATTACATGTGATGGTCAAGGAGCCATAACCTTGGATGCTTGAATTGCCAAATGCCGTCCTACCATTTACCAAGTGCTCTCCCCCATAAGTCCCCTCAGTCACTTAATCATGATGTTTTCACTTGAAAGTGTTCGAGTGTTAGAAAAGAAATATATGTAACAACACTTTCGGGGCTTATGTTATTGTAGGATCGAAGGACGGTCAAATTTATGTGGTCTTATCTTGCCCATAGAGAGTCTCTTTCTATGTTTCAAATTCATGACCTTTAGATCATAATAAAGCGACTTTACCGTTACACCGAGGCTCAACCTCTTGTTTTCAATCGTCCATGACAAGCTGAATTTTAGCAGTGCTTGGTTCAGATCATTCATGATGTAATGAACCGAATCTTAATACTTTTTATGTGAATTTTCTTCAGCATCTTTATTTAGTTGGAAGGATGGATGATGTCGAAAATCCTAGGTTGATGTAGTAACATGGGCTATTTTAATTCAAGCATATGCATTCTTTAGTAAGTTAAAATTTCATATAAATAAATTATTTGGAGCTACGAGGTCTCAAATTAGATAAGACAGGGTCCTCTGGAGTTCAAGGGTTGAACTTGATGATCCAATTCCACGATCATGGTCATCCATGCAATGCTTGATGACAAGTGATGCATCTTGGCCCATGCTATACATGCAGCACATGAAGCCTGATGATGACCGACCGAACTGGATTGCCAATTTCCATGGTTGAACTTGAGGGGATCCGGACTTGATATTAATTACTCACCTCGTAAGCATTTGATGCAAGCAAACACCTCGATCTTTCCTTCTTGGCCAGTGTTTCGATGTCCGTGCCAAATTTGGGATTCTAATGAGCAATTATTCATGTGGACATTGTAGCATAACATGATTAATTAGTTATGTCATGTAGCCATCAAAATCGCCTTTGTGCATGTGAATATGTGAGCGTGACCATTCAAACGGAAAGCATTGTGGAGATATCCAGGTGCAGCTACCGTTCACATGGCATGCTTTGGTGCCCCAACTCTTTTAACCTCCACCACTCATAAGCTCCTCCGGCCTTGAACCTATGCACCATATACCATGCCCCAAAAGGGAACGGTAGAGGGACCACGGGCATCATGCTTTCCCCTAGTGGGACTCCTCACCCCACTCTCGGCATTTGGAATGGGACTTGGTTCCACTGGTAGAGCTTCCTCCTTGGAGGCTTTTCTCCTATTTTGTTGCTACCTTTTTATCTTGTCCCAAAGCAAATGTGTCAAAATATCAGGGATGCAATGCCTTTTTTTTTTTTTTTTTCCTTTTTTATAAAAAAAAAGGGTAGCTTCATCTTCTACCTGGAAAGTGAACAAAAGTAAAGAGTCAGAGGTACCTGCAAGTGGAACTTGCACTTATTCTCAATTTTTCACAAAAATTGTGTTTTTTTTTTTTTTTTCTATTATATTCACCAATTGTCAGTCTTATTTAGCTCCACTAAAGTGACTTTTATTTTCAATTGTTATACTCCATATACAAATAGGAGGGCCGGGTTCCGTCTAGAAAGGTGATGTCACCCTCAAGATCTCACAAGTTAACATCGGGATGGGAGATCTATTGTGATTATAAATGGGTGGGACTCCTTTTCGAAACTAAAAAAGAAAATTTATTTAGCTTCGGTGCCGTCTCCAAAAATTATAGAAAATAGTCTTTTTTTTTTTGATTAGTTAACAAATAGAAAGCATGCATTCGTAGATTTAAGAGTCTTTTTTTTTGAACAAGCCAAATAATATGATGCAGTGTAAAACAACTGGGATCTCGTGCATCCAATGAAATGATTGAACAAATAATTTCCCAACAGTGAAATGTTATAAGATGCCAGTTTAAAAGTACTTGATAAAATCTGCTCATTTGACGCAACATATCCGATGTCCGCTACATGTCTCATTCCATATGGTATGGAAATTTATTTATTCGAGACGCGGGGGGTCTATATGACAACCATCTCTCCGTTCGCTCCTTGATGAGGGAAAGTACCTTAAATTTTTAGGTAGAAAGGGCCAACAATGTGAATCCACATAGTTATCTTTGCTCTTTTTGTACAATTATAAAATTGTTTGGTACGACATGGTTCTTGCTTACAAAGAATCTTATAACATGATTGTCAGATGCTAACATCTGTTAAAGTTGACCTTGTCTCCCCTTTTGCCAGAATGAGAGAAGAATTCAAGTCATATAAAGGCTTGTTAATTAAAGACCAAAGAAATGTCAGAAAGATGAACATAATTATAGCAAAGGCACGGACTTTCTTTCAGGTAGCAAATCAAAGAAGAGAGTTGGTCATTGAATACGAACAACATGTACATTTCTAACTTGTCTGTCAGGATTTCACATCAAATTCAAGTTCTGCAGCAGGACCTGTGGAGTTGCCTAAATTCAAGAACAAGTATTGGGTTTTAGCTACCACTCAACTCCATTTTAGACAACCTAAAATGAAATCCCAACCTTCATATATTGTAGTCTATAAGAGTTTGATAGCGTGCTGATACATTACAAGCTGACGGAGAGAGATCATTTGCAAGCCTATGAGTAGTGTTCTCGGAGGAACCATTTCCTTTTTTGATGCAAATACACACACACACACACACACATATATTGTGGTATTAACAAAATATATTATTAAGGAATATGACCAACTTAAGTAAAAGTGAGCATAACTGTCCAAATTTAAGTTAGAATAGTCTCCGTGACATAATTCAAACTATGGATGTGGCTTGGTCTGATGTGGTGCTCGTCAAAATAATTTAATCATCGTACTTTCGAAATATGGATGAGGATTCGGCCCCATCAAATGGTCTGGTGCAGTGCAGGCCCTTGGATCCCCATCAAGATACGTGAAAATCACTGATCATATTTGATTTATTCGAATGATGCATTCAAAGCTGCCTTTCAAAAAGATCTCAATGTCGATTCAGGATTCATGCTGCATTAGATCATCAAATGATCAAATGAGGACCTGACGACAGCCATATATAGCTAATTACGATATCAAAAAAAAAAGAGTAACATTCTTATATTTTACTGTTCTTTACATTGGTCTTGGGCTGAAATAGAATAGGCTGCGAACACTGACGATGGTACCAAGTCTGGCCCCAGCCATGTTTCTTTCGCTGTCTTCAAGGGGCATTGGAATGGTCGGTAGAGGAGTTCTTTTTCTACAATCCAAACCGTCGTCCGTCCAAAGTATTATACTTTGACTGCACCAACCATCTGGCCCCCGCAAAATAGGAGAGGCGGTCAGCCATCACCATCCAACGGATACGTAGTTTGAATTCATTTCCTCTCTCTTTTGTGTTTTTCTCTAACCAATGCCATCAAGGAGCAGGGGTAGAGAACTCGTTCGACAATATGGTCTGATATTATTGAACAGCGGTCCATCTTGGAAGCCAACGACTGGTCAAACACGGGAGGAGAAGGATTTTTTTCTTTTTTTTTGACAAATTAGTTGCAAGATTCTAAAAGCCGATCAAGTTTTTACTATAAAAATACACCTTATAATATTGAGGGCTGCATGATTCATATTGAGATTAACTTGCTACATGCCAAGATGATTAACAATTTAGCTACATGCCAGGATGGTTTGTGAAAGGTGATTACATGAGGATTTATTCAGGCATGCAATTAGTCTTTTATTGATTGTGCTTTAGGAAAATCTGTGGAATGGTCGTACATGGCCTAGAAATCTAAAAAATAACTTTAGCTAGTCTTTTTGGATAAGATCTTAGATTGCGAAAAATAATATCAGACCCAACCCATAGTCTATTAGATTAGGGTAGATATTACAACATCGGCCTTATTAGGACTACTTACATGCCAATCATGGTGTTTGTGATTGGATTTGTACTATTAACTCAGTGAGAAGCTAAAGCTTAAATTTGAGGAGTTTGAGAGTAATATTGGTTCTTATACAGGGCTAAGAAATCCCATTAGCATGGCAAGGAGTAGGCAAGGGTATTGGCAAGATGCTCTATTACGACATTGAGGCTAAAACTAATAGGGCCGAGATGAGCTACTATAATGAGCGGCTAAGATTGGAGACAAAACTAACTCGTACTATTCTTTCTCCCTCTCTTTCATCTTTTGCTCTAGCCATCTCAATAGTTATCTTGTTGTGCATCATCCTATTTCTATAAACCTCTCTAGTCACTTTCTTCTCCCTATAACAAACTTAGCTTTGCTAATCTCTCTCCCCTCCTTTTGATTATTCTCCACATGAATCCCTACTTGGATCATAGGGCCTTCCTCCTTCATGCAATTTGAACCTACCCTCACTTGCCTTTACCTCTATGAATGACCTCCCTTTGTCATGCCCCGGCCCGAGGCCCGAGCCGAGCATGCGACAGATGGCCATATGCCTCTAAGATTTAACCCATTAGATATGCAAGACCTACCTGTACATTCAAAATACTATTTCCATACACAAGCAGTGGTATTGAAAGCAAACATTTTATTTTGTTGATTCAAAAGAAAATAGTTCAATAATAACTCATGAGATTCATTAACATAAATCAAAATTAATATTTATTCAAAAAGATAAATATTTTCTAAGATTCTAATCTTTTAACTGCTTGGTCTCAATCCCCATAAGCTCTTTTGGATCTGAAAAAAATAAAAAAAAAGGCATGAGCTTTATAGGCTCAGTAAATTACCAAAATCTTTGAGAGATCAAGCATAATTAAATACTTTTTTCAAATATAGCTTTTGACAATAATAGATATAATTACCAACATAATTTTAATTTCAAAAATAAGTCATGCATAGCAATAAAACACAAAATTCTCTCTTAGTCATTGGTGACTATGGGCACAATCAATCCCGTGACAAGATCTAAAAGAGACTAGCCCCTAAATACATAATATTCAATCCATCGACTTATACCAGTGATCAACCGCATTGATTAGACACATAAAAGAACTAGCTCTGATTCACATGGCCATGATTAGCCTCATAATAGGATAGAGATTAGTCCTGTAAACAAACACGTGATGCGTCAGTGTGTGCTAGTAATCAGTCCAACTAGCTAGGTCCAGAAAGACTAATTCTAAGCAAGTAGCCCTAACTTACTAGGCTTAAGAGAAATTAGTTTTTAATCATGTGGCCAACGATCAACCCCATTGGCTAGATTCAGATCATAGTCTTAACTAGAGAATTTGTCTCATAACCGACATACTCATTTGCATATTATAAATTTTTATATTTTATTTTATTTTTTATTTTTTGCATTCAAAAATTCATACATCAAAGAGGAACCATCATATTTAAAATTTATAACATTATGCTTGATCCAAATTATATGTAGTTTACCAAACTTTTAATTTTTTTACTAAATACTATGAATTTTATACAATTCTAAATTAGAAAATATCAGAAATATGTTAAGTAAAATTCTAAAGATAGATAAAACTTATAGATAATCGAATTAAAAAATGGCATATGACTTGATCTTTAAATCTGGCACTCCTCTGATGATGAAAGTCCTAATCAAATAAATTAACGAAATCATTACTTTTTAATTAAGAAAATTAGATGAAAAAAGAAAGAGAATCTCGGTCTTGCCCCAGTCTAGGTCATGATTTAGGTCGGTTCATAAGTCAGATTTTTGTGATTTAGGTTGATCTAAAATTAGTTAGATTGGAATTTTATTCACAAGATAGGTTCGAGAGATTGAATCCATCTCTCTTTCTCTCTCTTCTCTTTCTTCTTCCTTTCTCTCTCTGCCCTTTTCTCTCTCTTTCCTTTATCTTTTTCTCTTTCTTTTTTTCTTCTCAGGCCGAAATAGAGCCCTCCATGGCTCTGAAAAACTGAGGAAGGAGCGGTGGCCCAACAAGGGCACAATCGAGATAGCCGAAGGGGAAGGAGTGGTGGGATGGCCGGCGGTGGCCATGGATAGTGGTTTGGCCATATATAGGAGAGTTGAAAGGGAAAAAGGGGTGCTACCTCTTGCTGCTATAGCAATAGCATCCCGAACCAAAAGAAGGAAAGGGAGAGGGAGGGACTTACTAGAGGTGGTGGCAATCATGGATTGTAGATAGTAGTACCAACGGTTTTCGATGGCAAAACAAACCCAAAACCCCTGGGGAGAAGAAAATAGGAGAAATTAATAGAAAAAATAGGATTTTTAAGTGATTAGGCGTAGTTGGGACAGCACAACGGTTGTCAATGGTGAGGAAGAAGGGAGAGAGTGGTGGAGAAACTTTTGATGGTGATCAATTATAGCGGATGAGGGGGAATTTAAAAAAAAAAAATAGGAGAGATCGATGAATTTGGCTTAACGATGGTCGTTCAATGAATGGTTGTTGACAACCAAATAGTCGATGGTGGTTGACATCTGCTTGCAGCATTCACAATAGCCATAGTTTCGTGGCCTTAAACCTCATCCTCTTCCTTCACCATGGCGGAAGATTGGGTAGGGGATCGTGATTCCCCTGCTTCTCTCTATTTTTTTTTTTGAAATTTTTGGGCTAAATTCAGTCTGGCCCGCCGATTTTAATCCAAAACAGTCCAATTGATCAGACGGATTTCACACTCTCCCCTCAAAAAAAATTATCTTCAAAATTTGAAAAATGTGGGCCTTTCAAAGTTATAACTAAACATATGATCGCACTACTTAAATGCCTACAAGCAATTTAATTACTTAAATAAAAAACAATGCTCATATGTATTTTTATACTAAAGCATATACTCTTCTTTCACAACTCGAAATCTTTGTGCCCACTCAAGAATTTTGCCCCCTTAAGTAATATATAGATCAAGATCCCATTTCTCTTTGATTAAAATCGATGTGATAATCCTATTTGGGTCATTAGCAAAAGCTTTCCATCACATTTGTGATTAAGATATAGACTAATAAGATTGATGCTAAATAAATGATTAAGAGTCTAAGATCAAAATCATTATCGCAACATAAATGCACGTCTATTCAAAATTGAGTTGGGATCAATTGGATGCAAAAATCTTGTAGTAAGATTGATCATTAGAATTAATTATATTTGGGATACAGCTTCAAAAAGATTCAGCACAAACAATAGAGTGGAGTTTTGATCTTATAAAAGATAATGACCAATTTTAATTAGAGTATGATTATTTGATGGTTGAGAAGGTGGTCATGATTACATAGTGATAGCAATATTGTATTATAAAGTATGAAAATGATCAATATGGAACCATAAAAAATAAGTTTGAAAAAATAATGTGCTTGATAGCATAATTTTTTTTGTTGAAGTTGAGATTATAAGGAGAGAGCGAACAATGCATGATTGATTTAGATACTTAGATCAAATTAAATCAAGAATCAAGTAACCCTAGACATGAGATGCTCAAAGTTTTCCTTAGTGCAGTTCACAATCATTGAACCTATCCAAGAGAATAACATAGCCACACCATAATTAGTCTAAGAATTAAATTCTCCTTTGTTGGAAAAATCAAATCTTCCATTATAAAACATTTCAAGCCATAATCAATATTTTTCATTATTTTTTTTAAAATGACTCAAGCCACCATACTTTCGCTATGCAACTCTGATAAATATTCTCTAAAACTTTTTAATAATTCTATATCAATTTTTTTTTTATAAAATTCAAGCAAAAATTCTCATCCTTACTTTTTGAATATATTAGACTGTGATTAACCCTCAAGGTAATTACCATAAAGTTATTATATTTCAAATCTAACTCTAAATTATCTTGATAATTTAATCAGATAATTTAAAATTGATCGCTCTCTTTTAAGAATGTTAATTTTATGCTCTAATAATGTACAAGATTCCAAATTAATTTTCTTATAAGCATCAATCCACTAGAATCTTCTATTCTAGATCAAAGCTATTTAAACTTCTCATCATTTTTTTTCCTCTTTTTTTTAACATGAAGTTCTACTAGTATTTCAATAATGGTGATGCAAGATCCATGATCAATTTATAAACCTGATTTCTAACTTCAAAATAATTTACAAAAATATAGTAATCTTGTTCAAGGGTCCTTTAGAAACTCCACCATAATATTGACTCTATGATTTTATAATGAGATCCATTCCACCAATTTCAAATCACATATGTAATTTGCTACATATTTATTTATTTATTTATTTTAATAATCTAAAATAACTTTTAATAAAATCAAAATTATGATCACATTCTAAGATCATATCTAGTTTAGATTTCTAAAATATTTTGAATGTCAACAGAATACCTCATTCATCATAATACAACTTATCCATAATACTCAAAGTATATCTCGGCATATCAATTATTTATGACATCTTTTCTAAAATTAAGTGTATTGCACATAATCTAGAATTTTAATAATGTCAATCTACTATGCATATCCTAAGCAAAGTCTTAAGGACCTTAATTTATATCCATAATACATAGATATTATGAGATAATTTATCGAACTTCTAGTACTAGCAATTATTTTGAGATATCAATCAAAACTCTAATTTCTACCCTACTCTTATTATTAATCTAATCTTTAAAATCTTGAACCTAAGCTTTGAGACTATTTAGTTTGTCATGCCCTAGCCCGACACTTAAGCCAAGAATGTGATAAATAGTCGCACATCTTTAGGGTTTAACCACTTAGACATGCAAGGCCTACTTGCACATTGAAAATTTCATTTCCATACACAGATAGTAGTATTGAAAGCAAACTTCTTATTTTATTGATTCAAAAGAAAATAGTTCAATAATAACTCATGACATTCATTAACATAAATTAAAATCAATATTTATTCAAAAAGATAAATATTTTCTAAGATCTTAAGCTCCTAACTACTCGGTTCTAATCTCGATAAGTTCTTCAAAATCTTAAAAAAAATGAAAAGAAGGTCTAAGCTTGGTGACTATGGCCACGATCAGCCCCGTGACAAGATCCAAAAAAGACTAACTCCAAATACATAATATCCGATCCATCAATGTATACTGATGATTAGCCCCACTACTTAGACCCAAAAAGAAACTAGCTCTGATTCATATGGCCATGATTAGCCCCATGATAGAGCAAAAAATTTAGCCTTAAAAATAAACACGCAATGCATCAGCATGTGCCAGCGATCAACATCGACTGGCTAGTCTAGAAGAACTAACTCTGCCAACGATTAGCCCCAATTGGCTAGGCCTATAAAAAACTAGTTTCTAATTATGTGGTCAATGATTAGTTTTGTTGACTAGATCTAGATCATAGTTTTAATTAGAGAGTTTTTCTCATAACCAACATACTCATTTGCATATTATAAATTTTTACATTATTTCTAAAAATAAAAGAATATTTTTGCATTAAAAAATTCATGTATCATAGGAGAACCATCATATTTAAAATTTTATAACATTATGCTTGATCCAAGTTTTTTTTTTTGAATTTCATAAGATACATACTTTACCAAACTTTCAATTTTTTTCTAAATACTATGAATATCATACAATTCTAAATTAGAATATGCTGAAAATATGTTAAAAAAAATCTTAGAGATAGATGAAACTTAAAGACAGTTGAATCCAAAAATGGCATGCACCTCGATCCCTAAATCCGGTACTTCTCTGATGATGAAGGATCTAATCAAATAAATTAATGAAATTGTTAGTCTTTAATTAAGAAAATTTGATGAAAAGAGAAAGAGAATCTCAGTCTGACCCTAGTTTAGATCAGAATTTAGATCGATTCATAAGTCAGATCTTTACGATTTAGGTTGATCTAAACTTAATCGGATTGGATTTTTTTTCATAAGATGGGTTCGAGAGGTTGAATCCATCTACCTCTCTTCTCGCTATCTCTCTCTTCTTTTTCCTCTCTTCTCTTTTTCTCAGCTTCTCTCTTCTCTTTCCTCTCTCTTTATCTATCTTCTCTTTCCTCTATCTCTCTCTCTCTCTCTCTCTCTCTTCTTTTATTTTCTCAGATTAAAATAGAGATCTTTGTGGCTCTTGAAAATCGAGGAAGGGATGGTGGCCCAACATGAGCATAATCGGGACAGCTATAGGGGAAGGAGTGGTGGCGTGTCCGACGATGGCCATGGATGGTGGTTCGGCCTTGCACAAGAGAGTTGAAAGAAAAAAATGGGGTGCTGCCTCTTGCTGCCATGGCGGTGAAATGCTAAGCCAAAAGAAGAAAATGGAGAGGGAGGGGCTTACTAGAGGTGGTGGCCGTTGTAGGTTGTAGATGATAGTGCCAATTTTTAGTGGCAAAATAGACTCAAAACCCATGGAGAGAAGAAAATAGGGAAAATTGAGAGGAAAATAGGGATTTTTGGATGATTAAGTGTAGTTGGGATAGCACGACAATTGCCAACAGTGAGGAAGAAGAGAGAGAGAGAGAGAGGTGGAGGGATTTTTGATGGTAATCAATCATAGCAGACGAGGAGAATTTAAAAAAAAAATTAGGAGAGATGAATTTGGCTTAATGGTGGCCATTCCATGATTGTCGACCACTGAATGGCCGACGGTGGTTGGCACAGGTTCGTGATGTTTGCAATAGCCACAATTTCGTGGCCTTACACTCCTCTTGCTCCCCCTCCCTGCCCCCCAAAAATGAAGGAAGATTAGGTAGGGTATCGTGATTCCCTTGCTTCTTTCTTTTTTTTGAGATTTTTGGGTTGAAATCAGTCTGGCTTATCGATTTCAATCCAAAATGGTCAAATTGAGCCAGATTTTACACCCCTCTATGCATATAACCTTCCTCAATGCCAACTTCATGAGTTTAAGGATAGAAATGAGGTCAAGCATAGTCAAGGTAGAGGGCTAGTTGAGCTAAACAATGTAGTATCTCAAAGTGGTGATCCAATTGGAAAGAAGAAATTTTTTTCTTAATATGTTCAACTCGAGTCTCTCAAAAAAAAACTAGAAGAAGAGAGTAATCCATATTGAGTTTGGTGATCCTCCTAGATTAAGAGGAGCCACGATGAGATACTTATGTGAAGGAAGGAAAGAGTTGTTTTGAGGAGTTTAGAATGGGATTAGATGTTTCAATATCGATTTATCACATTATAGATATGATCTCATATTCCATAGAAATTACATATTATTCTAGTGCCTTTAACAAATACAACTAATCCAATGTTGGGTCGGGCTCGAGCCAGGCTCTAAAGTAAAAACTAGTTTATGCCTAGGCCAACCTGATCTGGACATAGAGCCTCTATTTTTTGTCTAGGCTTGGTCCAATCTTGAAATGTCAATATCAAGCTTACCTAACAGACCCAGTATTGATATATTCATTAACATATAGTATAAGATTTTATTATTATAATATATAATTACTTTATATAATTAATATAATATATTATTATCTTGGGTTGGGTCCAGTCAATTTTTATTTTTTTTCTCCAATCTCGGCCTATTTTTTGGATTGGGCTTATTTTTTGCTTAAACTCATTTCACATGCCTACTTATAATATCTAAGTCTACTACTCTCTATCTTGCCTTCAATCACTATCTTCAACAGTGGCATGCTTGTGTACCTATATGTCCTACCATCTGATTTGTGTCAACAAGTTATCTAGCATGCCCATTTTCTTAGATGGTGCTAAAGAAATTTCTAGCAAATAAAGTTTTGTTGCATGCTTAATAGGACACCACATAACTACAATCATATCAAAATAGCAGAAAGTTAATGAAGTAGCTACAGAGAAAATGTCTACTGTGCTAAGGCCACTCTTGGAGCAATATGCAACATCTTCAACTTCACTACTAGAATGGATTAAAAAAATTTATTTTTATGCTTGAAAGTCTATATGTGAAGTCACACTATATTTCAATAAAATTGTAATTAAGATAGCCAAGCCCATTCTTGTGATGAATGAATCAATTTATCAACTAGTGCATGGAGGTATCAGGGTCTATGAAAAATCTGACTGAAAGTTTTGGCTCATTAAGAGATAACTATTGACTACTGTTTAATAAAGCCCTTAGAATCCACTAACCAAGTAGTGCAAAAATTACGCCAACAAGGTTGCAACAAACCAAAGTATTGATGATATTTGGATCAATATTTGATTGGTATTTAAGATTGTCGGTCATGATGAACTATAAAAGATCCATACTAGGATTGAAAAATTCAAGCAAATAGTAATTTTCAATCATTTGCCTAGGAGTGAAGGGCAAAATTATGATGGCTTTATAGCATCAACTATAAGTATCAAGAGGGCTAGTAGGCAACCCACATAAGGAGTACTTCCAGAATTTTTTTATATAATATGCACTTCAAGTTCATATATTGACAAAAATGAATTTGATCTGGTATAGGATGATACATATAATTAAAGATCCTCATATGGATTATGAATAGTGTGAATTTTAGTGCTATAAAAAAAAAGCCACTAGAAGATTGAAGAAGTGATAAATTCTATTTGAAAATGAAATAAATAAATAGTATTATATATTATCAAGTAAGAAGGAATTCCACTAAAATTTTGGCAAAGAGATTAAGACAAACAATAATACCCTACTATGATGAATTTCTATTCCACGAGCTTTTCATGACTTTTTTAATTCTTTTCTAGTCCTCTTATAGAGTTTTGGCCGTCAGCTTGAAAGCTATTCTTATCCTTTCTCTAGGAGTTGTACTTCTTGGTGGGCATCGATTAGTTCTACATCGAGAGACTTAATCTGATTCTTTTGAATTGATCAATAGAAGGTGAATTCAAATTTTAGGCCAAAATATGTTGAAGATCATCAGCTTAATCTATCAAGATGTAAGCTGAATGTTAAAGAATATTGCACTTGAGCCATTACTGAGAAGTATCAAAAAAATATATTATCTTATATTATAAGAAGCATGCAAGAAATAGACAAGATTGAAGGGTCATGATATTATTATTTTTGGCTAATATAGTTACATAAGTATGAATATAAGATCGATTGGACTAATGCTCTTAAGATGCTCACTTCACTCTTAACTAAAGCTAATAAATTCTTCACTATCATTGGCTCACTAGAGCTTCAAGATGATTCAATGTTCTACCCATCACACTTCATCAACTACAATGAAGGTGGAATGAGTGCAAGAGGCTTAAGGCTTAGGTACAAATGCTATTGACAAAAGTAGAAATATGCAAGGGTCTACTTTAACTTACATAAAAAATATGAGGGCATATTATTAATCAATGGTTGGTTAAAAAGATATGGGCTTGTTGATTTGGAAACCCTCAACTAAATAGTAAGCTGGTGATGATGGTATCCTAATTCAATAATAAAATCCATTTGTAATAGTATCTTGATTTATAATGATATTCTAATTTTTGCAAATTAGTTAAAAGTTGATTAATCAAAATAAATAAAATATTTCAGCCAATACTTGATCTTAGTCATCATGATTGGTGAAAGCAGATTAGAAAAATACATGTGGATAGTTAGGAAGATGAAGAAGAATGAGCACTGAAGAAAAGAATGTAAACTCTATGTATGGAGAAGAGGCATATATGCCTTACCATAAGATAAATTTGTTAGTGCTCTTCCATCCCATACGAATATATCATAAAATCTATTAGTAGAGTCTTGTTAGATATTATAAAGAAGAGTAATGACAAGCCAGATAGTAAGAGTTGATGCATGTGGATGTACCATCAATAATGGATCAACTAGAAATTGATTAAAGGAAAGATAGAAATTAATATAGGTCTAAGTGCCTTGACCTTTATCACACTATTACGCGAAGGAGATGGATAAAGAATATAGCACTGGACTATGATAGAGTGGTATATAATTAGATTACAATAATAAAAGCTAAATTACTTCTAGTCCTAAAGTAGAAACTATGGTAGACTAAGATAAGACAAAATATATTGAATTGATTATTGAAGCATCTTCAAAATAATACACATTCCACTTATAACTATTTACTTTAATAGATACTATCCATATCTGGCCTTCACTACTAACTAGCAGTTTTGATAACTAATACCAGTTATCTTTCACTATTTCATAATAATTAAGGTAACAAATTTGTATTAGCTGTTGAACCGATACTCATCCTCTATCGATCTTAGCCCATCATAAAATCTCTTTTGGTCTATCTCACTATAACTTTGGCTATCTCTCTTTAATTATTCTAAAGGCATAAACTTCTATTTTGAAGACAACATTGAGATTGATTTAGTTGGTCCATGTAATATTCACCCATCTTACTCTCTTCTTTATATTAGCCATCCAGACAATCACATTAACATAAGGCCTTAGCTTTATACTTGTAAGTCTCATTTACTTTAGAGCTATCATATATATATATGATTATTCTTGGATGTCAAGATGTAGTGTAAACAATATACCTTTGATATCCTGTTAATCATTGACATATGGATGCAATGTATTGTACACTACATCTATTATCATAAGTATAGTGTTTAAAAATTTAAAGCACTCATGTCTTTTGAAATTTCTATGCTTTCATTATAGTTCTCGTTGATATATATCTTTCTTTTTTAGAGCAAGGTCTACATGGCTTAACAAGATAGCTTATATTTTGGAATAAACCACTTCCTAGGGCATCCCAACTAATTAGAATCCTTTTAATTGATGTTATGTAGCACCAGAACTCTTTTATAAAGCCAAAGGGTTCTCCTCCCATTACCACTTCTAGTATGTAGTTCTTGCTTCCTTTACTTTCCTTAAGCTCTTCCAATCTCAATGACAAGATGAGCCAAGATCTTACCTCATGCTCTCACTTATGAAAGACAAGAAAAACTAGAGTCCTTTAGAGTTTTGCAATCAGTAGATTCTCGAATTTCAATTCAAAAAACTTTCGACTATTGTCTATTGGGTCCCATCTTGAGATCTTCAATCCTTTAATCCAGTTCTTCTATTTTCCCACATCATCCCTACAAAACCTTCCTTTATGAGAGGTCAAAGTTTAGAACTTCAAGCTAAAAAAATCTTATAGCATTGGCCATCGCCTCTTCTAACTAACCTTTGAAATAATGACTTGATCGTATCTCCTAGCAAAAATCATCCTGGTTTAGAGAAGATCAATCCTATTTTTCTCAAGAGCTAACCAACTATTATTCTTTGCCACTTTGTGTTTTTGGTCTTACTCAACTAACATCTTTCATCTCAATTATAGTATGACTATTCCATATCTTTTAAACCTAGGTACTTTTTTAGATCTTAGATTATTTGACAAATATTTTAATGCCAATACTCTTATTGATATTTCTAGTGATGATTTTGGCATGCTTCTGTCCAAACATATTAGTTATAATTACTATGTACAAGCTTATTACCATCGCACTTAGCCAATCTAATATCAAGAATATGTTGCCTTTTTCTTGATTTGGATTTATAAATATCTTCTTTGTTCTTAGTTGATCCAAATTGTCAAGGCCCACCCTAGGTTAGCCACGGCTCTTATGAAGGATTGTCTCATATCCCTGATTCCTCTTATGTTAGCCTATCTCTGCCAAGAATTTAGAAAAATTATTTTTAAATATTAAGGATGTGGAGATTCTCTTTGAAAGCTCTAGATTTGGTCGTATGTATGCTTTCTAGAAATCTATCCATCCATGCATGATGGCACTAATCTTGTTCCTATCAGTCACCAATATATTCATGTAGAAGGTCCTAATCTTTGTCTTTTCATAATACTTTCATTTATTCTATGAATGCTCTTCTTGTAGAGGTATAAACTTCAAGTTTTCTTTTCTCTATTTTTTAAAGCTTGCTTGCTTAGTCTTTTCTGAAGCCAATATGTTCTCTATCGTAAGATCGAAGCTGTAGAATTTTTATAAAAAAACTTCTTGGTTCCTAAGGATATCCATGTCAGCTCGATGATTGACATATCAATCGATAATGGTGTCCCTTTGAGTGCTTATCCCTCAACTTCTTTACTAGCCTATTCACTCTAATCTAGGATATCTCTTATTTGCCACTATACTCCTTTAATGCATTGCTTATTGATTGATTTCTTATTTCTTAGCCACATTAGAATTCATTGATGGACCTTTTTTTATGAATAGATATATCTGGATTATCACTTTATCCACTTTGAACTTCGACATAACATAGCTGGAGAATTTTCAAGTTGGTAGGGCTCACATAACTAATATTTAGTATGAATATATCTCCACCATCCTAGGTTGTATCGACATCAGTGCTCCTCCTTATCATCTACCACATTCTCTAGTTCATAACTGATTGTTGAATTTTCAACCTCGATCAAGAGTAAAAGTATGCATCTTTTTCTAAACAAACTAAGTATATATGTTTCTATATAACATTTTCTAATCGATCTTTATATCTATAGCTTCTTTAACTCCACCTATTTTTTAGCATTAAAGATTAAAATCCTTGCTTTGAAGAGGATAAAGATGGTAGCTCATAAGCATTGGCCTATTCCTCTTTTATGAAGTGGTAGAATAAGACACTACACAGTAGTAGGTGGGTTGGTATTTTTTAAGTCCATATTGAACCTCACCAAAGACTCTACGGAGAAGACACTCAATATTTCTGCTAATATGATCGGTACACCCATCATAGGCTGAAGCTTTAGAAAATTTAGCTTCATTGACCGAGTTGACTTTTCTATCCTAGTATCTATCTTCTGACCATCCCTAAGAATTATAAATGCTAGAATTTTTAGTCCTCATGACTGATATAGCCAACACTCATCGACCTAATGATTTTGAGCCACTATCCACTCTGACTCCATCTGCATTTCTAAAGGCACCACTTTCTATCTCTTTAAATGTCAGCCATGAGTATTGCTTGATTGCTATACCATTACTCCTTCATCTACTAATCTCAGTTTCTACAAGATCTTAATAGTCCTTCTATCTTTCAATCTCTAGCTAGTGCCAAAGTCAAATTATTGGCTCGATCAACAAATACTTGTATCAGTCACTTATCATGTGATACTATTGTAGAAATGAGATGGCTAATTAAGAAGCTACTGTAGCACATTCTCACCATCCTAATCGACGAGCTAGTTTCTCTCACCCTATATATAATATATAAAAAAGTATCTAATACTAATAAATCTATTTAGATTAACATAATTCTTATGACATCAATGATCAAGTAAGGAATTCATATGTTGAGGTTACTTAAGGAGTGTTCATATTAGATAGGTAGGTAGTAAAGTCATAGTAGATGTGCAATTGGCCAATAAGATTGAGATCAAGGTGGCATACTAAGACATCATAGGTAACGATAAGAGAGGATAGCTTGGTCCTTAGCAAAGAGGAAAGATGGGTATGGTGAAGATAATGGTGGAAAGGATGATGTTTGTAGAGAAAAAAAGTGGAGTCCAATGAGAGGTCAAGAATAAGGCAAGGTGAGTTGGTTGTTTTTGGTGTTACATAGATAGGTGGCATTAGATGGAGGCCTGATGGAGGTGAAAGTTAAGATAGATGTTATTGGGGAGAGGAAGAAGAGTAAAAACAAGCTCAAAGTACTAAACAGCAACTAATTAAACTTGGGATGTCGTGATTGGTGTAGGTGGGGCCAAGGGAAAAGAATTTGATAATGGATGAGTGAAAGGGTATATACGGAGATGAGTGAAAGGGTATATACGGAGATGAGTGAAGATGGATGCCATAATAGATGTGAGCAAAGAGGATGGAGGAGACAATGCTAGCATGAGGGCAAAGGGAGCAGAGGAAAGCAAGAGAAATATTTTGGGCTCTTTTCTATTTAATCAAGTTAAGTATACTAAAGAACTCATTGATAATATTTTTAGTTCAATATCTTATAAATTATAAACTTTATATATCAATGTTTTTCTATCAACTCTTGTTAACTATGATTTTAAAAAAAATAATGAGATTTGTTAGCCTCTATGCCTCATCTTAAAAAGTTGGAAGATAGCTATTCACTAACAAACAAATTCTGACATAAGATATATAGAAGAACATCCAAATATCTATTCACATAGGAGATATTATCTAATTTATTTTTTTTTACTATGTAGGAAAATTATGTAGCTAAAGTGATAATAAAACTTTAAATAGCTAAGCCATATTTATAATTTTCAAACTAGATAGGGGCATAGGGATACACTCGCTCATTTCAAGGTGTATAAATAGATGCCAAATTAGCAATGAGCCTTCTAAGCCAAAAAGCCATGTCATCGAATATAATCTATAATATATAAGCTTTTATTCCTCATTTCTTCATTTTGTTAACTTTGTCTTTTTCCTAATATAATTCTATCCCTCATGGAGAAAGATAACATAAAACTAATGGTTATGTTTTTTTTAGTCGATCCTCTGGTGAGAAATTCAGGAACCAAGCAAACAAATTTGCCATCCACTTCTTTTCAAGCTATTAATTTGCCAACCATATACAACCATGCATCTTCACTTTTATCTAATGCAAGTATTAATTTATTTATTTAATGAAAGTGGTTATCACAAATATGATTTAGAAGGTGGTGGGGATAGATATTTGGATAAAAATGCTAGTGGAGTACAAGAAAGATATGATTACATAAATTTGGGAATTCATATAAAAAAGATTAGATTGCTATGATAGATTTATACATAAATGTCCTATCCAAAGATTTTATTGGTAAACAATATGAGCATGCTTAACATTTAAATAGATCATAGTGGCATCGCTTAACAAGAATTAATAACAATAGAAAGAATGAAATGACATTTATATTCTTAGCTAGTCTTCTTCTTCTCTTTTTATTATCTATTTTTTTATGTTCTCGCTACTCAAAGTTTTTTTGAACTTTTTTTCTTTAGCTTCTAATAAGTTCTGAACTTAAAAGTAGCATCTTGGCACATAATACTATTGAATGGTCATTTTCTATTTCTACGACAAGTATTCTTAAGTTTTATATCTTAAGGTCCAACTTGCAAATAACTGTATTCTATTTTACAATAAACCATCACATTTGTTCATATATAAATAGGAGCATCCCATCCAATAATGGAAAAACAAAAAACTAAGATGGACATAACATAAATTAGCATATATATATATATATATATATATATATATATATATATATATATATATGTAATTAAATATAATGTGATGTGATCTTAATACCAATATAAAAGGTAAAACTTATGTTAAAAGTATCTCTTACTACATGATACTTTAAATCTATTTACATTGATTTAAATTTGTATTACTCAAATAATTTTGTGCACCTACTTATTTAAATTATTTATATAGTTAAGTACCTTTTTTATTAATAGAAATATTTTTCTTTTAATGTAGTTTGATTGACCTTCCTCATTTATTTAACCCTTTCAATGTTTCATCTAAACATGTGAATTTATTTTGATTGCCCAAAAACTCTAAAATTTTAAACAAAACCAAGCACTTTGACAACCATAAATGAATCATAATTTATATTATAATCAACATTAAAAACTATGTGCAACACTAAGAATCCCATACCATATTAATCAAGAAAGTTCTTACAACCGGATACATGGCATAATTCTAGTAGATGTGCAACATTTTAACTCATCCTTTTCTTGATCTTACTATTTTTAAATGGAAATGAAATAAAGAAACCTCACTTAGGCTCATGTTTTGCATGCTAATTAAGATAAAAAAGCATCAGACATGGAAGGTGTAATTTGTATTGTGCTAAACCATATAAATTATGCAATACAACTGAATCTCCATAACCTCTTTTAACATTATAAAATATTAAATTATTTGCAATGTTTCCATTGATTAATTCTTGAATCATTCTATGTTAATCAAACTAATGAATAATCACTCATTATTCAAAAATTTTATGATTTAATGGCAATGGAATTACTAATTCATTACCATGGTATATACCATGTATGTTTTTACAAAAATACATAGAAGAATATAATTATATTTTTATAATTTATTTGTTATTATCGAAACTCTTTCCAAACTTTTATAACTTCTCTGATATATATATATATATATATATATATATATATATATATATATATATATATATATATATATATATATATATATATATATATATATATATATATATATATTAATAAATTTGAAAATTTCAAATCTTTGTTGGGTAGTTTTCCAATGCTAAGCTCGAGACCAAAGAAACCTCACTTAAATGTACATGTATATTTGTTTATGCTGAAAGACATTTTTATTAGAGACCTTTGCTTGATTTCATATGTGGCATCATCCTTTCTCTTTTAAAAAAAAATTATGGCCAACCCCTTCTAGTAGATTTATGTGTGCAGCATGGTTGCCAATATAGACATATCAAAAATTTCATGTTAGGTTATGGGTCTATAGAGGTGTGCCGAATCTGAATTTTAATATGGTTAGATATGCAACGAATCTTGATGGGCTTGATTTAAATAAGATAATTTAATTGATATTTAGTATACGATCATATCCTTCACACTTGTTCTAAATTTATCAACTGTATCTTGAAAAAAATATAGCAAAATATTTTAACAGGAAAAAAAATAATTGAGCTGGACAAATATTGATGCCTACTGGAGGCCTAAATTCAAAAGCTTGTCTAAACTTAATGGAGATCCGCATCCAGCAACTATTAAATTTTTGTACAAATAGAATCGTGATCAAAATTATTTCCCGAACCATCAATGCTTTTGACCCCAAGTAGGGATATATCTACAACCGCGACCCGAATACAATAGACCTTACTAAAAAAGCTAGAATGAAATACAGGAAGACTGCCGTCAATCTTTTTTAATTTTTGATTTTTTTTTTTTCAAAAAAAAAAAAGACCTACATAATCTATAATAATTATCTAGGTCCGATCTTCTAGAAATGCATCATCTAGGAATTGAAGCTACCAACCGGAGGAATGCAACACAAACCCCGAATCATTTCAGATTGAAATCATTAAATGGCTTCCATGTAAAATTATATCTAGAAGTCACAGTCTCTTAAGACATGCAATCCGATACCAAATTATAGAAAATGTATTAAAAGAACACTTTTATTGCACCAGGGCACGGAAGCTTGAACCTAGACCTCAAACGGGTCATTTAGAAGCTTCCTCGTTAGCAGGGCGATGCCAACGAAGGTGCCACAATTCAGCCTACTTTCTTCGCACCAAGAGGCAAGGGGGAATGGGCTGAGCTGTCCCACGCCGGTCGCCGGCTGAGTTGTCGCGCCTTTAATACCTCAGGCGATCTCGGCCACCGCTCGTCTGATCCTCCTACCAAAGTTTCCGAGCCCCAATAATAACGGAGTGAAGATATATCCGTTTCTGTTCCGTTGGGAGGTGACCGGATCCTGGGGTGGCGATGATTACGTAGCATTAATATACGCGCATACATACGCTGTTGCGAGTACGACCAGCACGCGCGGGGCCCACGCAGTTGATCTTCGCTTCAACCCTCCTCCTTTCCGCCGGGGAGTTACTGTCGCTTTTGCCCGGGCGGTTGCGGGTCCCACCAAAGATTTAACTCGATAACAGCCGTCCGATGGCGATCCTGTGCTCAGAAGTGGCGGGACCCAGGTCCGGTTTAACCGTCCTACAGATTTGGGTGTTCGCATAAACGATACAAAGATCTTGCTTTTTTTTTTTTTCCCTTTTTTTGTACAAACATAAGCAATACAAAGATTACAAGTGCTACTTCACTCCCAGGTGTGCGACTCTGACGTTTTGTTCTTGTGGGCTCCAAGTCAAACCCAACTAGTTAAAGACAACGCACCAAAGCTAGTACTGATTCAAAATTATTTTGTATGCTTATGAGTCGTAGGAGAAGATTCATGAGGAAATAACGGAAAATAGAGAATAGCTATTTAGCTAGGAGCGGAAATGATAAAAAAATATCAAATATATTTCCACCATGTTGTTGATGTTGGAAGCGCTGGATGTACTTGTCATGGTATATGCATGAGTGATGATGCGTGTGATGCTTCTAGATTGTCATACATATATAGATGGATGATATGGATATTGCGCATGCCAAAAAATTTTACGTAGCTAAAATTATGATGCATGTGTGTAGATAAACAATGCCCACACGGATCATCCATCTAATATTATTTATGTGGACTCTACACCCAAATGCAGCAGCGGCCTGCGGGAATTAGGGTAGGTTATACAGCATATGGTGCACAACATGCTGTTTGTTATCATAAAAAAAAATTATAAAAAATATGCTCTACATTTGATATATGACGGTGATGTAAGTGTTTGCAGCAGTTTGTACTGCAATAAAACTTTTGAGGGTATGAATTTAGACCTGGATAATATTAAAATAAGTTAGAGCTTCACTTTAGATCCTAAATTCCAACAAGACACAACCCTAGCCGTTATTTTATATACCAAAGATATGTGACGACTTTACACCATGTGACAATTAAAGCATATAGCTGACTATGTTGAACCGAGCAAGTTCATTTTTATTTCACGAATAACAAGCAGCAACAAATGCGATCCAAATCAGGCTGCTAGCAGGTCGGGCACGGCATGATGCGCACGTTGAGGTGACGACATTTGGTGCCCCAAGGTTGGGCCCCATATGTCCACCTTCCAGAACAGTGGGCTCCACTCAACAGCCAAGTAGCCAACTGCTTCCGTATGGCATACAGCTACAGAATGGCCGTATAATGCACCTACCGAACGTCACCTTCCACGCGAACACCGGAACGGACGCAGCACCACCCCGCCCTCATAACGTTCATATCTCCACCGTCCACCGGGCAAAAACATTACATAATACGAAACCTAACACCCTTTAATAATTGCCACGAATCTGCACCATTCGATCTCATGACGAGATTCTCTAACCGTCCGGCTTGCGTTCAGAAATGGACCTACCTATCGGACGGCCAGGATTTACGAATTAGGAACAACGGCGGCGAAGGGGGTCACGTCTAATGTGGACGTTTGGGTCGAGGTTGCAAAGAGAACCACGTACACGAGGAGGTGCCGTTTCCGCCCTGCCATCTGAAGAGAGATCCGCTCACCCCGGTGAGCCAGTAAGCCGTGACGGGATCTCGCTGGGGCTATAAATGAGCTCCAGAGGAACGGAACGGCATTTTCGCCAGATCCGGGTTACTGCACACCGAACTCCGGTCAAACCCGCCCATCTTCCCTTTCCTCTCCGTTCCGTCCTCCATCCTACGTCAGTTCCCACGTCATCTCCCTCCCGTGTATTTATAGAGCCTCGCGTCCCGTTGCCCCCGTCTTCTCCCGTGCTTGTTGGCATTCTGAAAGGACTTCTATTACTCTCTCTCTCTCTGGTAAAAGGGAGGGGGGAATTTTTCCAAGAGGTTTTTTACGGTGGTTTTGAGGGGTGGGAGAAGGATTCAGGCGATGACGACGGCGGTGGCAGGGGCCGCGGCGGCGGGAGCGGTGCCGGAGGTGTTTGCTCGGGACGCGATCTTAGCGTGGTTCCGGGGGGAATTCGCGGCGGCGAACGCGATCATCGACGCGCTGTGCGGGCACCTGGTGCAGATTGAGGGGGGATCAGGAGTACGAGGAGGTGTTCGCCGCCATCCACCGACGGAGGCTGAACTGGATTCCCGTGCTCCACATGCAGAAGTACTTCTCCATTGCTGACGTCGCCGGCGAGCTCCACCGCGTCGCCGCCGGTCGCCACGACGCCGCCGCTGCGGCGGAGGAGGAGGAGATCAAGAAAGGTAAGGAGGAGGAGGAGGCCCCGGCGATGGAGGAGAAGCACAGCAAAGATTCTCCGAAGGAGGAAGAGGTGGAGGAGATGGAGGAAGAGAGATCGACATATGACGGCGGTGTCAGGGACGGAGATTCCCCAGATCGCAAGGTCTCCGAAGAAGGCGGAGGCGATGGGGGTGAGTAATTTTTTAACTTGGTTCCATTTTTTTCCCCAAGTATCCTCCTCCTTGTGTTTAATCCAATCTAATTATTTCGTATAGATTAATTAAAAAAGTTTTAGATCTCGTTTCTGTTAATGGTTCTGTCGGAGGGATCCCGGTTGGCGTGGAACAACCTTGTACCCGCTTCGCTTCTCCTTCAACCTCAAGAAGGGTCCCGTCACCTCCCGCTTCCCCTAACCTCTCACTAATATAGTCGACGGAGCTCCGAGATCGGACGGCCGTGCCTGCTTCTATTGCGTCCACCTTCTTGTTTTTAGTCTTCTGGAAGAACTGAGTTAACGGAGTTTCCAACCCGTGAACGGAGTCACGGGCGGCGAACATGTAGATGTAGAAGTCCTCTTTCCTATCATTGCCTGCGATTCGCTGAATAATTCACGGCTAAACTCCTTGTTCTCTCTCCCTCCCTCTCTCTCTCTAAAATTCTGGAGAGAGAAAGAGAAACAATAGACGGTAATAATTAATAAACTGGAGGGGCTGTATCAGGAAAATAAATAAATAGTTAATATTTTTTTTGGACGGACTGGGGTTGTGTACCGGTGTGTTTGGAAAGAAGAGCCGAAACGCCGAATTTAGTTTTGTGGTCGCCGGTCCGGAAGGGATGCGCCACCTGCTGTTGAGTACTTGGAGCGGCTTAGGATGCGTTATTTCTCGCCACGTTTCCTTTTGCAATAGGTTTGCTTAAGCGGGGCCGGAAATCTGGGTTTGTTCTGGTTCGTCCTCGGGGTGTGTAGCACGATATTTGTTCCGACCGGCTACGTGATGTGGACCGTCGGATTGGGATCAGACGGTTAGTGGAGACGGGCCCGGGTCGGGTGGGAAGAAGTCGGGGCACGTGTCGAACAACCTGGGGTCAACCCCGTCGGAGGTCCTCGCGGCGTTGTTAGCTGAACAGTAATCTCGTTGAGGGGCTGCGGGCCCACCATTATTTAGGGTTGGGGCCCAAAATCGGTGAAATTGGTGAAGTGAGATCTTTAGAGACATAATGTGAACCGAACTGGGGTTTTATTACATCATCGGGTTGTCAACAAAGGACATGTTGGTTTTATGGGTCCCATGAACCTAGAGACTGCCTCACGGCATTTATAGGTAGGTGACCTTCAGCTAAACGAGCGCGTTTATGTAGCATGTGTGTTCCTTAATCGATGCATTTAAATAATTAATGTCTCTGTTCTTTCCAATTTAAATGAATAAATATGATGCCAAAACTTCCACTTTCCAATTAGGATTAGGAGCCAGGTCATATAAAAATCTGGACCTTTTCACAACAGGGTCAACATCAGTCCAAACCTGGTCTGTGGGAGGGCCAATGGTAACAGTGTTTGCTGAGTTGGAACATGTTAGAATATGTCAAATATGGTCATAATTATTTGTGGGTGGAAAAATTAGTACATGCTATTATTGACTTTTCTTGTAGCAGTTGCAGATACGGTTGGATGGTTATACGCTTTTTAAGATTTAGCGTAATGCAAGTTCATAGGATTCTTATGTTTCACTTGGCAATGTGAAGAGGACGGTTACTCTTCTGCTACTAAATATTTGCTCTGTTGTCTCAATTTAAATTGTCAATCCAAAACTATGTTATTACTTACATTAAGAAAAAAGTACATGACTCCTTGCTTTGATTTTGTTTAATTTTGAACTGATTTTTTATGCTTCCTGCATTGATTCTTTCTTTCTTTGTTTGTTTTTTTTGGAGAAAAGTAGTCAACAACTCCACCAATCGTCATGGATTTGATACAAAGTTGAATGTGGTTTGCTTCTTTTGTTTTTTTTTGTTACACTTGTTTTTTTCTTGAATCGGTGCATGATTTAACTTTGAATATATGATTTTTGTCTGCTCGTAGGATCTCAAGGGGAAGATACTTCTGTGGAGCATGTCCAGATATGCGCTGATCATGAGGAGTTTGTGGCACGCCCTGACCGGATCAAGATCTTGAAAGGTTTTGTAGCCAAGGAGGCGGTGAAAGGGCATATGGCGAGTTCCATCTTTACATCATTCGGCAAACTTTGTGTGTAGAGATGAAATAGAAGATGGCGTAGGAATTAGTTGTTGTTCGGTTATTGATTTTTAGGTTTTTTTCTCATAGAATCAGAAGAATTTACTAAGTGCTTTTATAATGCATGATCAGGTTAATGTCGTGAAAGGTCTCAAGCTGTATGAGGACATCTTCACAGACTCGGAGCTTCCGAGGCTTGCTGAATTCATAAATGAACTCCGTCTTGCAGGTAGAAGGGGAGAACTCTCAGGTCAGTTGGTCATTTCAATTGCATTTGCTCGTTATATGTTGTTGTTAAGAATAAGGTAGCAGGACTATAATGTTAAAAGAGTTTGTCGACAGCTATTAAAAGTCATGGGCATCACTGTTTTAATTGAAATGGTGGTTTCATAAGACTACATGGGATGCTATTTATCCTAAAATTAGGATGCTTTTTGAGGTTGCTGCTAACTATTGAGGCCATGGGAGAAACCGTCAATTTGACTCTTTGGCTTAGTACTTGTACGTAAGAGATGAATGTAGTCTGATCGATCGTAGCCCATGTCCCTTCTTTAGCTAGGCTCTTTCTTAGTTGGTTACGGTTTCGAATGGTTGCTCCTTGCCTCAAGCTTAATCCACGACCAAAACTTTCCAATTACCATTCTTTTCTTCATAATAAGAGAGCCTAGTCTTCCTTAGAGTTGCCTTGTCTAGAAACTCAGCACCAATACTTAGAGCATTGAGATAAGCTCAACGGACAGTGCTGAATGCTGCTCGATCCTTTCCAATTTCCATGGAGCATGCTCGATGGCCAACTCAGAATTGATAAAAATTAGCTTGGATGGATGTTTCCATTTTCATATTTGAGGTTTTTGTAACATGGTGGATGAGCATGTAATTGCTGTTTTTTGTGCTTGATTTTCACATGTTGAGATAAGAAATATGACATGCATGATCGTGATTGTTACTTAGGAAGCATTCGATTCAATGATGATGTAGGAAATTTGTCCTCGAATTGCTTTGCATCTTCTCTTGGCAGATACTAACTCAAGTCAGTTATCTCGGATAATTTGAATAGATTATCATGCACCATCTCAAGACCATCCTCTTTTCTGGTTATTGCCACATTTATGGATAATGATGCACCACCTGAAATCTCAAGACAGTGCCCTTATAAGGTGTCTCACAATGCAATATAATCTATTCAAATGTAACATGTAGTATTTTCCATTTGAAATCACTTACCAGAACAAGTTTGATGCATTTGATCACTTCTTAATATAATTATAAGAGGCTCTTTTAATTTTCGATCATTTTTAATTTCTTTTTTGCTGTACGGTTGGCAAACACATTGGCATGGCAGCCGACTGACACTTCCACCAGCATTGGTGGTTGAAACCTCGGGAGGTACATAGATAGCATATCATCGTGTTTGTGTGCTACTGTAATTATAAGGATCTTGTCGTATCAAAATAACAAAAACATGGTAAGTTAATGCATAATGTTTTTATAGGGGTATATTTAGTCTAGATGATTTGTATTTGCTAATTGTGATCGGCAAAATAATGCTTGGAAACTTTATCGTACGGGACCATAGGAAATTTCTTATGTTGGGTAACAAACCCGTCTTTTATTTCTTAATTGATGTACTGAAATGATGGTTTGGTAAGAGCATTTAATATACCGCAAGAAGCATATTTTTTGGGTGATGAATGATAGAGGCACATACCAAGGAAATGCGGTAACCACTCATGAAGTAACTAGGAAACTACTACTGGCTATTGGCCATCACCATCAGTCAAACCCGTTTTTAAGTTTCCATAACTTATGACGATCATGAGGAGTTCTATTGGACCTCGGTTTCAACAAATGTTGTTTGATTTGATTAGCGGAGGGACAACTTTATATATGGGCGGAAAGGGCAAAATTTAATGATTTCAAATGTTTATTGGAGTCTTTAAATGCATGTAATGGAAATACTTATGGAGTCATGCTACATATAGAATCAAGAGAAGATCACCCTAAGAGGAAAGACAGCCTAGTATGCTCTAAATTGGTTGAGACCATGCATGGTAGAACAGTTCGTGATACTACTTGGTTGGGAAATTAATGACCTTAAAGCAAAAGAGGAACTCCGTTTGTACAAAGTTTTAAATCAGAGGCAAGTTACCAGACTGATAGGAGACTAAAATTCTGATTCAAAACAAAAGTTTCAGAAATGTGAAAGGTAGGTAAGAAAAGTCATGACAAACACGGTTCATGAACCTAAAATAAAGAGCACCATGACTCAAACCATAACGTGATTTGCCACGGGGGAATTAATGACTTAACTTGAATAGGAAATCCAGTCATCATTTACATGTTTTAATTAATTATATCGTTAGAAACTTCTTCTAGATACTAAATTGATGGTGCATGTTCTGATAATTCTGGTAATTTCCAAAAATTCTCTTAGTTTAACAAAATTGGAAATTTTTTCTCTGTGCCACTTAGTCCTTTTTATTTCGTGATACAGGCATCTAAAGTTATGAACATATAGGAGCTGACAATTCATATGCGGTTGTTTCCATGTACTACGTATATAAATAAAATCAAGTATATATGATGTCATGGATGCTATGTAAGATCTATTTATCTGACCATGAGTCTGTTGTTATTTCTCACCAATGCTTTTATGTTTCTACACAGGTGAAACATTCATTTTCTTCAACAAACAGATGAAAGGGAACAAGAGAGAGATCCTTCAGCTTGGTGTTCCGTTGTTCCAACCAACTAATGAGGCAGCATCGAGTAAATTCTATTTTTATGAGTTTGATCCCTGTCATTCTACTTTTATCATGTTTCTTACGAGATTGAATCCATCTTAACCATTCACCTAACATTTTTTACATCAACACTTCAATTCCTCGATACATGGGACGCATGTTTCTTTTATGCTGTGACTGTCATGCATTTTGACAATGATTATTGTTTTTCTTAGAATTCATGTTATATCTCAGTCATTACATGATGTAGCAACTTCAATAATTTTCTAAACCATCCAATGGTACCCTTCTTGTAAGATGAAGGATCCTCTATGCTCTAATTTAGCATTATGAAGGAATGCATGCTTGTGTTTCATGTTCTGGTATTAATTTTGCTTTTCTAACAGGTTCTAAGTTTAGTCCATCAATTTGATAAAATTGGTTGGATTTCAGGCTAAATTGATTACCTCTGCAACCATGTACCTAGTGAATTAGTTGGGTGTTGGAACAGTAGTGAAGTATGTTTTGGATATTGCCTGAGATTTATTTATGATAATTTCACTAACGTGGCAACAGTTTACCCAACCAATGTTGCTGTTCTGTAACAAAGTTATCTTTGTTATGTAGGTAATATAGAACCAATTCCCCCAGTTTTGCAGACTGTCATAGATCACCTAGTTCAATGGCGTTTAATACCAGAAAGCAGAAAACCAAACAGTTGCTTTGTCAATTTCTTTGACGAGGTATCTCTGTCTGAAACATGTCTGTCTAGCATACAAAAAGCATGCTTTGTTTAGTTTTTGAATCATGAGTCCCCAAAACTGAGTTCTTTTGGGCCTCTACAACTCATTCTGCAGGGTGAATATTCACAGCCATATTTCAAACCTCCACACTTGGACAATCCAATCTCCACGCTTCTCCTTTCCGACACAACAATGGCTTTCGGACGGGTGCTCATCAGTGACAACAATGGAAACTACAAGGGCTCCCTCACACTTCCACTGAAGGAAGGGTATGTATGTGTTAAATTAAACCTCTCAGTGATATCATTTACATTTCTTTCTTCCTCTTTGTTATGTTATGATCTTATGAGGTCTAAATTTATATAGGCTTATGGTAGTTTCAATATTAGGCTATAAGATTCATTGACTATTTGATTCTGATATACAATATAAGGGTATCATTGTGGATTGGTTATCTAATAGTGGCCCAAGATTCAGGTCCCGGCAGGGTACCATCTCATATGATCGGGACATCTTGGACATCTCTTGATGGGACGGCGGCATCTCCCATTCCATGGGAAAATTGGGATGGTCCCGTCCCATGGAATTTAAAACATTGATGGTGGCTTACCATAAGAATCATGCTAGTAAGTTTAAAACTTGCACTTAACATGACTGATGTAGCTAACTAATTTGCAGGTCACTATTAGTCATGCGTGGCAACAGCGCGGACATGGCCAGGCATGTCATTTGCCAATCCCCAAACAGAAGGGTGAGCATCACTTTTGTGAAGGTTCGAACCGCCGACGGCCAAACCGATTCCTCTACCATGAGTTCGCCAACTAAAGCTATGACCCTCTGGCAACCTGGAACCCCACCGCCACAAAAGGTGCAAGGTGGTGGAGTCATCGCCTATGGGCCTCGCAGTGTGGTTCCAGCCACCTGGGGGGTGACTCTTCGTGCTCCTGTCATCATGCTGGCACCGCCCCGTCCCATGGTCATGAGTCCTGGTAGGAAAGTGTCACGCAGTGGCACCGGTGTATTCCTACCCTGGGCAGTGGGCCCCAAGAAATACACCAAGCATCTCCCACCTCGTATTCAGAAGAGAAGGCTCCCCTCGTTGGCGCCCCCAATAGAAGCACAAGTGTAGCTGAGGCCCCTAGTTTCTGATGTCTGTGTCATTGTGTGTGTCTAGCTGCAGAAGCATAATACATGGTTATGAAACGAAGTCTTTGGTTTTCAGTTTGCTTCAAAATAGAGTGATGAAGGTCTTGTCCCCCAGTGCAGAAGTATTTTTCTTACAAGGTGAGCTTAGGTCATTATAACAAAAAGATTCTGGGGTTTCTGAGTGTCTTCACCGAAGCTTCTTTGTCATGGGAGTTTGTTAAAGTAATGGTTATCACCAAGTAATGAAGAAGGTGTTGTTGTTGCAACAGTTTTTTAGTGTAGCTAGTTTCTTTTAGATGGATGGTTGACTGCCATGGTGGGTAGAGTTTAGGAAAGGTCAGCTGAGGGACTTGAAATCCCTTCAGTGAAGGACAAAATTTTGTAATATTTCTGTTTAGTTTTATTCTGCACAGATGAAATTTCTTATCTCACTCATCTCGGTTCATTCATCCAAGAGCTCTTAACGTTAATGCAGTGTGGTGGCATTTCAGTTTGAATTGAGATTTCAGGAGGAAAAGTATCCGTTTTTAAGTATGGAATACCTGAAAAGCTGCTGTTGTTACAAATTTGTGTCACGCACCGGGCTGAACGAGAATGGAGTAAAAGAACGCTAAAAACTATGAAATTTATGGTGAAGATTTCTACCACAGATCGCACTCAGAAGGTACCGGAAGGATACCGCAAGTGGCTTTAACTTGTACCACCGTGATCATGGCGTTTATTTACCTTCCTCTGTAACTAGGCTAGACTTTTTCTTACCTATATTATAGCAGTAAATGAATGAAGAATTCTGACTCCAGAATTTCAACTACATTTTATCAACGGTTGTCAACCAAGCAACTCTCCAGCTTTAGCATCCTGGTTTACGACCAGCATTGAGCGGTTGCCTGCAACACAAAAACCAAGAAGTTGCTACAAGGCTTGATGATCATATTTGTGGAAAAAATAGACTAGATGTTCGTTTGCCATGAAAAATTATCATCTCTGGAGCTGAATTTTATTAATTATCATGTTTAGGACTGATGGTTTCAATAGAAATTGTAATATAAACCTTTTCTTCATGTTTGACCCTTGGTAATTTTGTGGGTTGGTTGTACCGAGCAAAGTGATAATGTCGATAACTAAAGGGAGCACATCCAAAAAGAACAAATAAATCTACTTTTTAATATCCTGAAATTTATTTTAGATTTTCCAAGTACATAATTCCGTTAGAATCAAGTAGATTATAGCTGCTTTATCATATATTAGTGGCACAATATGATTAAAAAAATAGAATTAGAACCAACGTAGACTTATAGCTGCTTCACAATATTATAGAGAGAGAGTTTTTATCAAATTTCTTTGCATCAAATATGCGGCTGCAGCAACCTCAATAATTTCAATTTGAGAATGTCATGCATAAAACCAGAGAAAGAATTCAGAATTTCGTAATCTTGAGATTCTTTATTGCCAACAAAACCCAAGAACACGATTTGCTGCCATGCTTCAAACAAGTTACAAGAGACGCCCCTAGCTCCAAGAGATTCCACCAAGCAGGGATTGACTAAGCAAATGGGCAGCAGCTGTTTGTCTGCCCCGGATTTTCTGGGTTAGACTCCTATGAAGCAGCAGTGTGTAAAAACTTACTTTTGGGGCTATGGGCACTTCAGATGCCAATTTTTGCCTACCAACCGCGGCCGCTAGCTCTCTCGGATTCAAGGCAAAGATGCCACCGTGTATGATGTGCGGAGGGAACACAAGCAATGGAAATTCAAATCATTAGAGATATGATTGATTGACTGTTAGAAAGAGATTTCAACAAGTATCATCTCCTGCATTAGGGTAAGTCGTGTGCTTCCCATAATCACATAAGTTTGCAGAAGCAAATAACCCTGCAAATTAACTGTTTAAACTAGCCAGCCGAACAAAAGCAACTGAATTTTTAAGAGGGGTATTCCAGTGGAAAATAATAAGATGCAAATCTGAGCTACTCCTGGATCAAGAAGTATGAGTAATGAGCCTGTCTAGATTTCACCGGCTATTTTTAGTCTTGCACACAAATTGCAACTCTTTCTGAAACAAAAATAAATTTGGCAAGCATGGCATTTAATACAATTACCATGAAGTGATACATCTTTGCCATTTGCCAATAATTCATTGTAAATATACAAGTTACTAGTTTATGTCAAACAAGAAATGGATGAGAATCATGCGTAGAACGCTACTGCTGCGCTATTAAAACAGGCTGTGCCTTAAGCAGGTGGTCCTTGAACGAAAACATCAAAGATTCTTCTGATACTCCATGTCAAAAAATCTAGGGCCGGTCTTTATGTTTTGTCATGGCTAAAACATTTAATTTATAGCATATGCTACTTCATTTCACCCTAGTTCCAATGCTTAAGGATTGACCATCCAAGATTCAACCAAGGACCTGGGACAAGCCTTAGTTCATGAAGATACATTTTAATTGATTCAAACAAAACAGGAAACCGTGACTGATATTCGTGATAATTAATAGGTGTTCTTAGCTATTGCCCATAATGTCATCCATAACTCTCATCCCTATTCTATTAGCTATTAAATTTATTTTCTTCCATCAGGGAAATATTGTTTGCGTTGGAGAATATCTACTACATTAATATACACCGATTTGCCAATATAAAGCATTCATGTTGATCAAAAATATAAACTTACCATGATCCTTAAATTATAGCTAGAAATTTCCATCAAATCCCCTCCACATCCCTTGTGCTCAAATAATGTGCCAGTGTTTTTTCTTCTTCTTCTTGTCCTTTCTAGGGTTGGGGATGGGGGAGATTGGAGGACCAGCTTGGCTGGGTACAGCAAATTTGAGAATAGATGTGGCTCTAAGCTTAGAGATCAGCATAAAGTTATTCTCTGGCATAAGCTACAAGCACAATGAGTCAAATCTTGAAGGGCGAAAGGAGAGCCCTTCAAGTTCTGCTGATTTGTCCAATCAGTGCTGTTTATGCCCTCTACCAGGCCATACCTGGAAGACTTTGAGATTCATACATCCCTTCCGATGTGTGCGTTGAAGCATGGATGATATAGCATATCAACAAAATCTCAAAGTCTACCATGTATGGTAGGTGCCCAAGTGAAAACTAAGATTCCACTTCATAAAGAATCTAATTGCATCTTTATCTGATATGCACTGTCAATCAAAATTTTGCGATCATCTATACAAAGTCAATCAACCAATCTTGACTCCAATAATTTACTCACTGTAAAAATTTCTCAAGAAGCTTAAGATGTTACTAGTTTCAGCATCAAGGACCAGATCAGATGCACCAAAGAACCCATAGATGAGATCAAACCATCATCAAAATAGTTCAGCATGAAATCAATTTCATGGTGAGGAGCAATCAGTCACAACGTTGGTGTATTTCAATTACATGTACATAGTTTTGCTTCACAAACACCATGACAGCATGACAATGTCATACCAGGTTTTAAAAAAAAATGGGGGTGAAATATGACTGGTAGGAATCTTACACTATGACTATAGTCACATATTAGGGTCGATGAGATCAACAAAAGGTAAAATGGTGAAGTCAACTTTCAGCTTTAAGTATATTCAAAAAGAAAAAAAGTACAGTTTGAAGATGAGCTTCATGCTGTGGATGAGTGCAATATTGATGCAAAATTGTGAAGGATCCGGAGGGTTCAGAATGAAATCGCAATGTACGTGGAACACAAATTATTGAACAAACAAGATGATTAAGTAAATTTTCTTAGGTTCTTTACGTATCAGTTTTCAAAACTTAGAAGCAAGGACATTCAGCCTGGTTGCCAGACCAGTTCCAACAAATCCTACATATTTCTTACTTCTAAGGATTTTCCCTGAATGCTTATACAAAAAAAGTTTGTCATTATGATAAATCCATCAATTAACTTATCCTCCCCAAAATTTTGCTGCATGCCAACAACCGCTGTAAGTTGCGACGGCATACAATCAATCAACCAGTCAGTCAAACATGATACCAACTCTAGCTCCCTCACTTTCTGAGACCGCTTCCCAATTCTGGCTCTAAATCCACTCACAATATAATTCCTCCTTAATTGTGCTTGGCACAGAAGAATTCTGAGATATTGTCAATCGAACCAACAATATTCAACTTTGTTTGGTGATTCTTTTTTGTTATTACAAGTATTAGAATTGTTAAAAGTTAATTACCGGCATAAAGATTAGTTTTGATTTGTTTCATCTAAATGTTAGCTCTGTTTTAATTGAAATAATAATTTAAAATTGCTTAGGATATAGGATTGCTTTATGAGTTATCAAAGATGATTTTCTGGGTGGCCATGTGAGAACATATCACCTATCCTACAGCACACGAAAATGAGAGATCTAGGGCAGAAGAGACAGGAAAGGTCAAGAGGGATCTTGGGAGCAGGAGGAGGAAAAGAGGAAGCAAGAGGACAAGAATTAAGATTGGATAACCTGATGGATCATATGAAAGACAAAAGGTGCATTGGTTTCTTGAGGATTTTTTTAAGCAATGTGTAATATGGGAACATTCCAGTGGCAAAAATTAGGTAGAACAGTTGTTTTAATAGAACTTTGAGAGAGCGTGATTTCATGCATAGAGAAGCAAATAACAATTAACGTTTTTGAATTAATACAAAATATCTTGAAGGATTAGACAAATAACCAAAGGCATGATATAGTAATATAGCAAGGTTCACCAGAAAGTGAGTTAAGTTGTCAAACAAATAAGCAACTGGTGAAAAACTCATGTTCCATTTTGAAATGAGCTAGGTCAATTAATAAACAAGATACTCATATCTACATCTTCAAATATAAATGAACTGAACATGAGTTATAAACATCTCACTAGTATTTGGCTCAACATCGCCCAAAACTGGCAAACAAAGATAAATATTAGTGACATATATAATTACCTGAGCAATTGATGATGAATCCTTGCCTTGACTTGAGTTTTATTAACATAACCACTACTTTTATGCTTGTAAGTATATATAAAAGAAGGATTTTTGGGCCCTAGATCTTGAGATAGAAACCTTTAAAAGCACAGTGCAACCCCTATAAGCTTAGTCCTAGCAAAGCCCCTAGATTTTTCTTGCCTTTCTTCCCTTCTCTCGTCTCCAGCTCTTCCTCCGTCCCTAGTATTCTCTCACTTCCTTGCTTGCTTGCATGCATGCAATCATTCTAAGAGGTCATGGCAGGGATGTTTAGATCTAGAGCTTAATGTCTCTCAAGCTACTGCATCATGTTGACCTCAAGTTCTGAGCTTTTATGCACTACAACTCCTTGCTGCTGCTGCCATTGTTTGCCCTCCACATCAAAGTCATCTTCAGATCCTTGAAGCAGACACCTAATACACTACCTGACCATCCTTTACCATTTCATTGCCATAACCTTGAATAAAATTACCAGTCAGCTACTTGTTTTTGCTTCGTGAACAAGCATATCTAGCCAAGTTCGAGCTAGCTCGAGACAGAATAAGCCAATCTCAAGCTAGCTCAAGACAGACCAACCAAACGTCAAGCCAGGCGTCCCTACAAAGCTAGAACCAGCCTAACAAAGCATCAAACCAAGCTCAAGCTAACAACAGCCTGTTCAAGCTTGCTCATTTGCACCTCTAGAAATAGCTTTACCATAAACTCTGTAGATTCTGGCTATGTAGATGACCTAATTTCAATACAAATGATGAAATATGTAAAAGGTGAAATCTGTTAGTTCAGATGAAAAAGTTTTCAAACAATTTCTCAGATGAGCAGTAGAACTTTTGAAAGATTCTTTGTTCCCATACCAACAAAAGTATGCTAAGGTTCTCTGGCAAATTATAAGATGCTTGATTCCAAGCTAATTCTTTGTTCCCTTAATGGAGCTCGATCCAAGGCTGAATAAGAAAATTTTGGAGGATTAGCAAGCTAAGATATGCTAATGCCCAGGAAACATGACTTAGAAGCAATCCATGGGATTCTTAGATAAAAAGCAACCATTCACCTTGTTCTTCTATTGTGCAAAAAAGATAGGTTCAAGTTGATAGGCTACTGAAATACAATATGTTGGAAATCACAATAGATGTTGATTACGTACAACATGTTCAATTTAGCGTATGGGTTTATTTGTTTGTGCACCTATAGAAAACCTGGTGACCCGTGGCATCATTATCACCTAAAGAGGCAGAGGACATATCAACAACACCAAACAAGAGAAGACCTTGTTAATGCAACTAAGAGAATTTACACCAAAAAATAAAATATGCGACGCCACTGCATTTTGCCAACGAGATGAACATAAGACTTGAAGAACACCTGGTAACCTATACTAGAACTATGCCAGTGGAGGCACAATATCACATTAACAAGAGACAACGCGCCAGAATAAGATATATCAATAAAGACAAATGAACTAGTGGTAGACATATTTATTGAAAGACAGCGCTCCATCAAGTTTTAAGAGTCTGAAACTTGAATCATCAGCAGTAGCCCTGAAAATTTTTCACAGAGAGTGACAACAATCAACATTTACTCTTCTCTTTATTCCTGTCTCCAAATCTTTCTCTTGACCATCCCTGTCCATCCCTCTATATCCCTCCTTAACCTTCAAATTCCTGTCTCTCCCACTTCACTTCACCATTTCTTTGCCTCTTTCTCTATTTCACTTTTTCCTTTCCCCTTTCTCTCCCTTCTAAAAGCTTCATAGGCCTGCTTGACTTAAGCCAATCTGCCAAGATAATCCTGCAAGATATATATAGGTTAGAAGAACCAATCTTAGGAAAAGAATCAAGGCTTCCACATCTGGAAATAGGGCCTTAAGGCCCCCTCTGTGAATCAATGAGTCCAACTGAAACACTTAAACCTAAAGAAATTTGTAGAGATATCTCTCCCATCACCATTCTGTATGATTGCTGCATTGTGAGTGAAAAATATTACATGACAAATAGGGAAACAGCACTCTAGCAAAAACACCAGCATTTTCATAGAAATGTCTCTTTGTCCTCTTATGTTCCACACCTTCGTGATGCCAACCTCAGAAGTAGCTCTCTATAATCTCCCAATTGTTTCCTTCATCATTCTTCCTGCCATATAATCTCCCCAACTGTTCCTTATCAATCCTATATTCAGCCCTTCTCAACTTCCAAGGAATAACAGGACATCCCTTTTGGTCTCATATTGCTCCTAGATCAAAACACAATCAGAGCACATCGAGCCATCTCATTGTTTTCCTGTAAAAAGAATATGGTGGACCAACTGATCTTTACATCAGTTTATGAAAGAGCCCAATACAACAAAATGCATGTTGGACCTTTGAAACAGTTCGAATCATTTGAATAATAATCAGTTAGATCTATTTTACCACCAGCAGATATGTATTTATAACAGAAAAACCAAAAGCCGTGAGCTGGCCTGCCACATGTGACAAAAAGGTTCAACTCAGGACAACCAAGCATTCACTTTGCTCCTAGCACAGTAGCACAGGCTATTTCATCAACACCTTGGTGGTTGTCACCCAACACAAGAGCAATCCTCCAAAACCTATTATTCTCATCATCATTCTTTCGAGATGAAGGGTGCCCATCGGACGATAAAGGAAAAGAGCCGGTTCTTCCTAGCGAACTCCAATACGAACCTTCTTCTCCGATATGCCTGAGTTCTCTGATGTCAGGGTACTAGATAATTATCAACAATGGCTCAAATTTAGTGAATAGGATGGTTAGAGAATTCACTATGATTTTTTTTTTTTTTAAAACAATAAAAAGGTCTGCCACAACTCATCCTCGGACAAATGGAGCAATAGAAGCAACCAACTTCACTCTGATTATCATTCTCGAAAAAATGATGAAGACCCATCGTGCCTGGCATGAAACGTTGCCCTTCGCTATATAGTCATATCGTACTTCAATTTGCATACCCACATGAGCAAGACCCTTCCCTTTGTTCAAAATAGAAGCCATTTTTCCTATTGAGTTGGAGATTATCCACAACATCTTATGTTAGAAGACTAATGTTATAAGGTAAAAAAGAATAACAACAAGCTAGCACCATTGGATTTGCTAGATGAGAAGAGGAAATGGGCATTGAATCATTCATAGAGTTACTAGCATCGGATGAGGGCTTATGCGAAGAAAGTGAAAGTCCACGTCTTCAGTACAGGAGAGTTTGGTATGAAAAGTTGGGATGCCATTTGGATACATGCCTCTGACTCGAAGTTTGCAAGGAATTATATCCATCAAGCAAATATGGGTGCGACCAAGATTTGTTTGGCTAGAGTACCAAAAGCGAGCATGACATCATTATAAACATAAAGACCTAAGGTATGGAACCCGAGAAATAGGCTGGCCCAACTTAAACGAGATTTGCTAGTGCCTTTATGGTCTAACATTCTTGACAATACATTATCCTCATTCTGTTTTGGATTGTAATCTCTAATGAGGAACATAGCGCCACGAGGAAAGGCTCCTATCATGATTCTTTATTGGACCTCTAGTATTGGGCTTAGAGAAAGAGAAATAGGAGACTCAAAAGACCTGCTTTCAATGTTGACCCACAGCAAGCCCCACTGGCCAGACTACCATCAGTCTCCTAGCTTCATTCCTCAGGAGGGAGTAGTTCACCTAGCTACAGGACTTCCAATGGAATAGTACATTCCTCATGTTAAGGTTAATCATCAAAGTTCAATCCTTATAGTGTAGATCTCTATTGTATTGAGTCTCCTTGCGATCACTTACATCCATATAAACAACAAAATCTTGCGAAGCTTCATTCTACAAGCATTCCTATTTCGAAAGTATATAGTGTAATCATAAAAGAGAGGTTGATCCTCTCCATGTATCCAGCAATTGGTATCATCCACCATTGCAAGGGCGGCTGTGATTGAGATGGTCCACAATTGGAAGGGGAGGTGTCACATTCTCCTTTTGGATACCGACCCATCTCTCTCTACAGAGGTGATGGTGTAATCACGAAAGAGAAGTCAATCCTCCTGATATATCCAATAGTTGGAATCGTCCACCATTGGAAGCACAGCTGCATTCGAGATGGTCCAACCTGCTCATATCACTTTTTTTTTTCCTTTCCTCTCGAAAACTTTAACACAAGGTGTTTCACAACCCAAGTATGGTATCAAAGCTGGCTGGCCACACCCGGCCTAAGACGAGGCTCTCACCTATTCCATTCTTTGGTCTGCAAAAGTCCTACTCTTCTTCTTTCTCTTAGCCTCCTACAAATCAGTTGCAAGTCTGGTTATGAATTAATCATACACATAGGCCATTCAACTTCTTAAAAGATGAAAAAGGTGCTACTGAAAGCTTAACCTCTTCCGCATGGATGCTACCGCCAAATATTATCCAAATTAACCAAATAATAACTCCATATGCCCTCATGGTTATTCTCTTGAATATCTTAACTCTTGTATGTAACACCCATCATAATATGCCATAAGCCATATAGGATATGCATAGGCTAAACAAGACCCATGGAGTACAATTGCACAACCTCGCCTCACAAAAAAGGAGGAATCAGAATATCACATTTCAACTTCAAAGCCAATGGTCAACCGTATATTATTTTGGTTCCAAGAGTGATGAAGAAAACCAGCAGCAACCTCTGCCCATGTGTCCCTCACATTCATGTCAAGAAGAATTTGGCAAAATAAATTATATAAGTCATCTTTACAGATCTCAATATGTAAAAGTTGAAGCACAGGAGGCCACTCACAAGTTGAAAACTAGAAAATAAAATCCTATCTTCTGCATTCTTTCTCTTCATATTTTATAGTAAAGAAACTTAGGAAGTTAAAGTTTCCCGTGGTCCTAGATCCCTTGGAGATCCATTCACTAACACCAAGTGTTAGGGTTGAAGAGGTACCTATTTAATCCCAAAAATCCACCAAGTGTCAGTATAAGTGTTAAGAAAATATATCTTTCTCTGTATTTTCATTAAAAAAATTGATTTAACTTCAGAGTTCAGACTACTTTAATCTTCAATAGCAATTAAAAATTCAATTTTAATCTCTTCAAATCAATTTTGTGAGTTAATCAAAATAAGTTTTAGTCAGTTCAGACCAACATTATCAACATAGTAATATCTATACCAAGTTACACCATCTTGGCCCCAAACTGCTCGATTTGGAGCACACCGAACCATTTCGAGGTGGAACCAGAGCAGGACAGCATGTCAAGTTAGGACAGGCCCTGAACTGGCCTAAACCGTCCCAAGCCAAGTAGAATTGCCCAGCTTTGTTTGGTTCAGTACAGTTCAAGCAGTTCACTACCTATCCCATTCTTAATAATTGAGGAAGGCACAGACAAGGCCTCTTGTGCCTTCTCTACCTTCCCACTCTTATTTTTTCTTTTTTCTCTTCAAGGATAAAATGCCAGAGAAGCCCTAATTCCCATAGATTTTATCCAAAATCCAATTCCAATGAGGCACAACTCCCTCTTCCCTTCCCTTCTCATGTTTTTTTTCCTTTGGAAGCCTAAAATAGGCAAAAAAAGGGAAAACTGAGGGGAGATAATACCAAAATTTTGTATTTTAACATGATTTCATGATTAGCTACAGATTTGAGAATGATCCATGCAATGCTGAATAAATCATAATTTTTCATTTATCGTATATATAAATATATATTAGAAATATTTTTGAATTAAAAATAACAACAAAATAATAATTTGATAGCAATTCATTTAAATTTAGGCATGATCATGGTCTAAGTCAAAATTTAAATAAATTTTAAAAATAATAGTGATTAATGCATACCCATAGACTAAAAAATATACTTAGGACCTCTAGTAGGGTGCTACACTTATCCGAATTGAAATTAATTTTATAGATATTTTGATTAAATATTAATTTATTTTTAAAAATAATTTTAAAATTTTAAAAATATAAAATTATGAAAAATTAGTATTATGTATAGATTATGTTAAAGTATTTTCTGACATAACTTAGAATTTTTTATTACCTTACAATATAAAGATAACATGAATCCAAACATTTTTTGAGATCGATAAACTAATCTAATATCTTACGACAAATAATGTCTGATATGCAATTTGCTTGAATCCATTTGTAGCTGAATATAAAAAATGTTAAGAGAAGGCCACCATGCACCCAGTCTAGTCAGGGAGGTAGGGCCAACCATGGTGGTGGGCTCAGTTGAGCTACCCAATAGAGCCAAATAGGTAAGGGCATCTGGGAAAAGAAAGCAATTTCTCAGATCATCAAGAAAGGAAAAAGAAAGAGAACTATAGATCCTTGAGAGAGTGGATGAGGAGCCGATTCATTCCAACTCTGAGACTAATACGCCCTTCAATGACCGATTGCCGAAATCATTTCATGATCAAGTGATGATGATAATAACAATTCAAGCAATAATGCATCCACTAACCATGGAGATAGCAATGGATATAGCATGGGTGCACATGACTCATGGCTCCATGGTCCTGGTCGATTTACCAGTAAGTCACAAGTTCACTCATCCCATGCAAGATACGGATCAATGCGTGACCTAAAACCCATGAGGACACATTTGTATATAGGAGACAGTTCCTCGAGATGATTCGGGAGACAGGGCTACTATTGTTGATGAATTAGCACACGAAGTACGGTCTTTGTATATATCTGAATATGAATCGCATACTAGATCCTGTTTCACACGGCCAAGGTATGACCTGTATTATATCCTTCACATGAGATGTCGTATTTTGGTGGTTACTACCCTCCGCAGTCTCAACCGAACTATAGGTCAAATTTCACTACCTCGATCTTCACTCAGATGGGATGGCCAATATTGGATAGTAGATCAATATCAAGGTGGCTATTCAGAAGACTCAAATTATAGAAAGCAGGATGGGTAGATTATCTGAGTTGGATTTAGATAACAGTGCAGGCTATGATCAGGATCTTGAAGTCTAAAAGTAACATAGATGCCACAAGGAACTAGATGTCACTACATTATTTGGATTTCAAGTCCATTTGACATATGCATATTCAATTATATGTACTCACGCATTTAATTATATTACAATTACATTCACTAATCGATCATATTATATTCGAGACTAGTATGACATAAAAAATCAAAATAGCATCATAATCATAATTCAAACAACTGCAAGCATTAAAACAATCCATCAAGACTAAAAAATATAAAAAATATAAACAACTAAACCAAAAATGAAAATTGCATACTGGTTCGGGACTGATGCCACTGTGTACTGAGTGTTGATACACTACTAAACCAGTGCGAACCAATGATTGATACAGTACCTAGTACTGATTTAAAAACCTTGACCTATACTTTCTTTAACTTCCATAATGCAATCAAACATAACTGGTACTAGCATATAGCCATGACAACTAGCACAAGTTAGTCTATCTTTCAGTACTTCGTACACCCAGTTAGGCAGTGACAAAAATGCTACATTAAGGCTCAATGTGATATGAATGTCAAAACACAGCTGTATGTCAAACTGGAAAAGGCAGGCATTCTTTTATTTTGGAGTAATCATTCAAATAAAAAAACTCATTGAACAAAGGACCAATAATATCTTTTTGTAGCCAATATCACATGATGTGCATCACCAATGCTTTTTTTATGCATATCAAACTAGCTTGGTTATTCTTATGGTATTTGAACATGTGCATGAAATGTTCTTTGGTGGGGTCTAGTATAACCTATATCAAGTAAAAAAGAATCAGCTCACAAAATTCATAGCATACAAGGATATTAACAGGAATTCTCTTGCAATAGACAGCCCATATGGACACCGAACAAAAAATGGGAAGATAGTTCATCCAATAATTTTAGTAGTAGGAATCTGAGAAGCATTATAACTAAAGAAAGCAAATATAGAATTTTCTTTTCAACAGACACGTCCCACTAGTTATAGTTAAGTTGCAAGAAAACAACCACAAATAGATAATGCTTGTTTAAAAAAGTACACCACTAGAAGAGTGAATGAAGAACAACAAACTACCTTGGAACTTGAAAATATCAACGTATAGATATACTTATCCACACTAAAATGAACAGCATGATCAAAGCAATCTTTATTTGGCAGTGCAGCTGCACATTTGCATGAGAAACCCAAAAGCATAAAGGAAAATAATAAATTTGATACCAGCATTATTATACCCTTAAATCAAGGCTTGGCAGGCTCAACATCATCTTCTATATCCCAACTCAGATCCTCATCATCTTCAGCGGCACTCAATCTCTTGCGTAGATCCACCTTGAGAGGACTCCCACTCATATTACTAATTTTCTTATCATCATGCTCCCCGAGATCTTCGATCTCATCCCACTCAAGATCATCTTCCTCTGGCATAGAAGGCCTTGACACCACCGACACATCACTATCTTTGCACGAACCTCCACTCTCTGTCTTCGCTTCAGGCACTTTATCATCTGGCTTGGATGTCAATTCTCCACCGTTCGATCCCATAATTTCTGAGTTCTCTGCAGTTGATGGCACTTCCTTCTCAGCCATCGCTAACGATACTCCAAAGTTCTCATCTTGAGACACCCCTACATGTTTCTTTTCCTCTAGAAATTGTGCAGTGGTGGTAGTGTCTTCTTTCTTTGTTGCTTTTTCTTCTTCATCTTTGTTTTCTTCGACCTTAACAACTTCTACTTCTTCAGGCTCTCCCATTTTTTCCTCTTTCTTTTCCAAGTTTTTTTCTTCCTTCTTTTCTTCTTTTTTTTCTTCCTTCTTTTCTTCGTCTTCCTCATCATCATCGACCTCCCAGCTCAAATCCTCCTCATCCTCTTCTCTTGAAATCACCCTCTTGACAAGCTTCGCCCTAGCATCCTCTGCCTGCTTGAGCTTATGAATCCTATAGTAGTACCGACTCCAGAACGTATCATAATCCATAACAGAAGGCACAAGCTTTTCGAGAAATCCTTCCAGAGCCCCATTTTCATAACACAAATTCTCGACCTCCTCCTCCTTTTCGGCCAATTGGAACCCCGATCTCCACTTCTTGAAATCCTCAGCATCCTCCGGCTCCTCCGAGAACGTGCTCAGATCGGACTGGATGGCGAGGACCTGCGCATCAAACCGGCTATACCTCCTCGAAGAACCGGCCAAATTCTGCGTTGCGGCGTCAATGGAGGAGGGATCAGGGGAATTGGCGTCGGATTCCATGGCGAGGAGGACTTCTTTGCTCTGGGAGATTATCTCGGTGGTGCCTTGCCAGACGGAGCCACCGAAGTCGTCGATGGCCTGGCCAACGGACTCGAGGGACTCCTGGGCGACGGAGGCGCCAGCCTCCAGGGATCCCGGGAGGTTCTGGACGGCGCGGCTGGCGACCTCCCGGATCGCTGCCGTCTCCTTCTTGAGGCCGGAGCCAAACTCCTCCAAGTCCCGGCGGTAGGTCTCGATCAAGGAGCCAAACTCCTTCTTCGTGGTAATTGTCTTAATCAGGCCCCCGAAGCTCCACGCTCCGCCGCCGCCGCCGGCTGGCGCTTCTTCTCCCCGTTCTTCCTCGTCGACCGGCGGGGATGTCTGCTGCCGGGGGGAATCTGGGGGAGAGGGATCGGGATCGGTGGCGAAGACTGATTTGAAGAAATCCATGGCAAGAATTAGGGTTAGGGTCAGGCCTCCGAGAGGGGGAAGAAAGAAAGGGAGTGGTGAAGAGAGAGATCGAAGGTCGGGGGTCGCGATAGGATACTTATATTCTGTCTTTGGCGGCTTTAAAGGGACGGCGAAAGAGACTCTCCATGTGACTTCGACCAGGTATGCAAGTGCAAGGGGTTGCTTGGGGTGGGGGGGGGGGGTTGGTGTTGGTGGTGGAGAGAGAGAGAATGCTTGTGTTTTTTTTATTCGCACTGGCGAGGAATGCTGGCTCGATGGTATCGTCTTGATATGACCCAAATCCAGTCGCTAACGGACTTGATTCATGCAGGATCCTACACTGGATATCCAACCAGATCTTAAAAGATGTTGGGATAATCTCGCAGGATCCCTGAGATCGGGAATAGAATTTCCAGTATTAAAAAATAGCGGGCCTCGCCCAGCCCATATTAATTGGGTCTCTCTTGTCCCGTTCCAACAAATCAAACTAAAATCCTTAGATTCCATCTGGAATTGAATTCTTTTTTAGATTTGTTTGGCTATTGGGCTAAAAATCCCATAGATATTTAGATATTTATTAGGATGACTTCTTTTGAAAGTTATTTTATTATACAAGCATACTTAGGTAGGATTCATCATTTATTTAAGATTTTAAATTATAGTTTGCTTTAAATTCTTACATGATAAAAAAGTCCTAGCTGCTTTATAAATTTTGCTTGCTTTCAAACTCGTGGTTGCTTCTCAATTCAAATTGTTTCTAAAATTTTTAATTCTATTTTCAGGTAGAAAAAAGTGTATTGCTCGGAGTTGAACTTTGTTCTTCCTCTGATTGTTATTTTTTTGATTTAGAAAGTTGAGGGCGATTAGAACCCCTTGTCCTCTCTGGGATAGTTTGAGGGCTTGTTCAAGTCTTACTTAGGTTTACCTTAACGGTTCGACCCTAACTTATCATCCACTTGCAAACAATCCCACCACACACCCACTACCCTCATTGCAATCACGCTATTGCAGCTTGCTTACCAAGGTAATGTAGTGCATGCACCAAGGATATATATTTTTGATAGCAACTTAGTTTCTTTACAATCAAGTTTCATTTACATATTAAGACTATCGACATCAACTAGCCATTATCAGATCAGAGTTGATAGCAAACCAACCATTCCAATGATCCCAACTTCCTGTACGAATCAGCCAACATTAGCCCAAATCTATGGGAGAATTTAACCAACCCTTGGAGTTCATATTGGTATTCTTTTTTATGCCACCATCCATCGTTGATATCTTCTGGTGGTCACTACTCCACTATTGGAAGCCAACAATAATTAGCAAGTCTTGATAGCCGAGAAAATCTTTCTTAGTGGTTTGTGATCTTTCGTGCACCTTTGGAATGGTTAAAACATTCCAGAAGCTCCACTTTAGCAGCAAATCTCACCAACCATAGTCCAATTAGTAGTAATGCCAAATCAAGAGTTGATCGTTTCGAGAACTAGCTATCCAAGGTAATGGAAGTCTTGAGTTAGCTTCAATAGACTATAGCCTCTCAATGAACACAACCCACTACGCAACTTGCACTAGTAGTGCTAATTTAGACTGATGATGATTGGGATAGAAACCATCCATGCTTGAAATATCGCAAATCTAACTTGAAATTAGCATTCTGCTGATAACAAATATAACAAGCGATGTTACAAAATTGTTTACCTACTACATGACTTCGTTGAGAAGCTAGATCTAGCAGCTTTCTAGGATTGGCTTGCCTTAATTGATGACCATTTTGATTGCCATTATCTCTCTGATCAGAAACAAGTCTAATTCATAAAGGTAAAGTTCAAAGATCCAACTCGTATGGTGTTTAATTGTTAAATTAAGAAAATCATGTTCCCTATGGAGAGAGAAACATTGTGATATGACATGAAATGAGGGCAAAATTATATGTCTTTAGATTACACCCAAAATCTTAATACTCGAACGCTGCAAAATTTAAGAATTTTTGGATCACAGAATTGTCAATTGAGATGGATTTGTGCTAACTGGATTGCATTGCATTGCATTATCTAATCCTTGGTGCTATTTCCACCACGGCCATAGAACTATTATCACCATCATCGCCTCTACTACCATCATTTGCATCTTCATCATTATTGCTACTGTCACTATTATTTTTGTCACATCCTTTGCTATACTATTACCGCCATCATTATTACCTCTACTATATTATTGGTGCCCCCATCATCAGTACTAATATTACCACCACTATCTTCGTTGCTTCCACCACACTATTGCCATCATTATCATCACCTTCACCATGCCACTACTAGCCGAACTACCAACAAAATTCATCGTCTTTGTTGCTAACACCCTTCTTGCTACTCTGTTGCCATTGCCATGTTTATTTTTGGGGATATGTTATGGCACTCCTTTATTATTTGTTATGAAAAGTTGTGAAAGATCTCAACCATCTATTAGATAAGGGTAGTGGCTAAGCCTGACATCAAATGTTATTGGAAGAGGGGGTGCGAAGTAATAATTTATTAATATTTTTTTAAATAAAATATTTATAATAAATAACAAAATAAAGATATATATATACCAAAAAATATTACAAAAATACCAACAAATATTTAATTTTATATATAAACAAAGATAAGTAAAAAATATTATCTTACGTCATTTGTAAAATGATTTTGATTGTATAAAAATCTCATTAATCTCTTCCACATTGATGTGTATCCTACCTACAATAAATAAAAGTTCTATTTTAGTATCTAAATAGACAAAAAAAAATTTAAAAAATATCTTTTCCTGAATTGTATACGATTGTTGCTGCTCCTCTCTAATGTGGGTCATAGCTGGATCTTTTGGATGAGCTAGAGTGGAGCGGAGGAGTCGGATGTTTAGAGACCTAAAAAAAATTTCTCGACACTGAAGAAGAATGTGGGGGTTTTTCAGTGGAAGGCCCTCCGATGCTTAAGTTAGTGACAGTTGGAGAGAGAGAACAGAGAAAGAAGAAAAAGAGGCTGTAAGTTTTGAGAGTCTAGGAGAGGAATCGCACAGAATCCTTTTCTTCCCCTTCTTCTATCTTTTAATGGAGGGAGGTCTACTAGAATTGTTAGGCTGATAGCTGTCGAAGTTGTGGAGTGTCAAAAGATGGTTACGATATCAGCATTCCATGAGTGGAAGGAATATCCACTGCTATAATAAACTATCAACTAATCAAGATCCGCATGCTAGGAGCTTCTTGCAGCTTCCATATTGTAGAATGGCTGGCGAAGAAGTAGATTTGGAGATGATCCGCTGGATATCGATGCTAGGATTTCATACAGTAGCCGAACTCTGGGTAGTCAGTGACTACTCGACTGATCAAAAGTGATTGACATTTTCCTGAAGATGCATGCTACATCATCGGGGTTTGAACATGTCATCATGCTCGATGCTCACCATATAATCAGGGGCCAGACCATCATTAGGTTAGTTAGTTACCATCCAACACTTGCCCCCCACTTTCCAGTTCAAAGAATATTTTTTTTTGCTTCTTTCTTCGATACGAGAAAGTAGGTTTTCGATTGTATGCGCCGAGGTGCCTGATGCACTAAGCAACCCTAAGATGCATACCATGGAGGGCATCATCCTACCATGTGGAGCACCTTAGAAAATGTTAGCGAATTATACGCTACTGCCTCATGAATTAGATTGCATTCATGGGTATGAAAGAATAAGTTATAGGTTGTAGCACCCAACAGGATAAGGACCGATTGTCCACCCCATGCAAGTTTCCCATGTGGCATGACTCTATAGGCTGGCAAGTTGATTCCCACCATCCGGGGTGCCTATAAATCGACTAGTCCCTTAGTAGGATTTTATCACCAAAGGGTTTCTTCTTGCCAGTATGAAGCCATCACCGAAGTTTCTCAAAAGAGCTATCAAAGAGAAAATGGCAGTGAGCCGGAGCGAGTCCACCTCCTCTTCGAAGAGGGCCAAGGGCTATAAGTCGGAGTTGGAGTCAGGGTTGGAGTTCCAAGTTCACCTCTAGGAGTTCCTTGCACTCTGCTGCTATTGAGTTGGGTGATGGTCCCTCCAACTAGGGTTGGAGCAGGCACGTCTGATCCCTAGGGCATTAAAGCTCCTCCGCTCCTCCTTATGGATCTCAGCCAAAATTCAAGAATGCTGCATTGAGGAGTTCAAATCTTTGGTGTAGTTTAGAGGAGAGGTGGTTGATGCCTTGGTTGCTGCCTTTGTCTAGGGCTTCGAAAACTGCAAGGCCCACTCGTAGAAGATGCTTCTACAATTGAAATTGCGATGCCTTCACCTTGGCAATAGCGTTGAAGAGGTCGAGGTGTTCTCCTCTATCGAGGATTAGGGCCCTATTCTTTTTTCTCTTTTTCTTCTATTTGTGTATCCAATGCTCTCTTCGAGCACCTGTCGATGTAAGTAAATATAAATAAATTGGGCTCTTTATATTACATTGTGTTTGGGTATGCCTATCGAAATGGGCTCATGGAATAATTCTTTGGCTTTTTTTGAGGTGCTGAGCTTCACCGATATGACTAAAGTATTTTGGAAACATACCAATGTTATGCATCAGATTGTCTCTAGAGCGAACTCTGACCAAAGTTTGAGGAGGTCGTACGTTGTAAGAATCTGATCTCCTACATAATTTGTGAGCGCTTGAAACATATTCATGCATTGTTAGATGCTGTATTTAATGCCAGACACAGCATACGAGAGGGTACATCACTTAAAGTGTAACCACCACATTCTTTTGGCATGATGTTAGAGTGCAATTCGAGGAATGCCATGATTTCAAAAGATGGCAGTCCTCGATGGGTCTTTTCGGCCTACGGCATTATGCTTGATGGTAGACTCTATACCATCGGATGGTAGAAGGTAGAGAATCAGGGCTGTTGGAGCTTTGTATTTAAACGAGCGCTTGATTCTAACTTTCATTCTTCCATCGTTATTGTAGAGAGAAGAGAGCAAGTGCAGAGTTCTTTCCCCTGAAACTAGTGTGACTTCTAATTTTTCTTCAACCAAAATCTTGGTAAGGAGATCTCCCTTGGCTGGTCCTCTTCTTACTATTTTTTTTGCCTAGTAGGCTCTTAGGTTTTGTTCTACTCTCCTTTGCTTCTATGGCCCCTGCCAAGCTTAGGATAGTTATCAACTCTAAAAAGAGTAACTCTTATCCACTCAATAGGCATAGGGTGACTTCAAAGAAAGTTAATGCTGAGAGTTCTCGTGGCTAGGATAGGTTATCCCTAGGCCCTGACCATGAGGAGTCTTTCATCACCAAATTGGACCTGAAGAGGCTCCATGTTTAGTATTTTATTCCATCTTCTTTCAAACTAGTAACACTGCATGAGGGAGACAGGGTTAGCTCACTGTTAAAGGATTGTGTCATCTTTTACGATAAGGCACTTCACTCGAGCCTTAGATTTTCTTTTCACCCCTTCATCTCTAACATCCTCGACTACTATAAGATTTTTCCCACCTAGATAGCTCCAAATGGGATCCAGGCAATCACCGCCTTCATCCTTATTTATGCGATTAGCCGAACAAACCCTAGGTGCTCTTTATTTTGATCTCTCTTTACTTTGAAGAGACATTTGTATGATGAGTGATGGTACTTCTCACCTAGGTTGCAATGCAAGATCATAGATGGTCTGCCTTCCTATATCCATAACTGGAAAAATCTTTATTTTTTTTGTTTCTTGGGACAGCCATGGGGCTTTGATACCGTTTGGGGAGAGTCTTGGCTCAAACTAAATAACAAGAAGGATCCTCTCAAAGAGGATCTCGAAGACTACATGAAACTACTTAGTATTCATGTACCGAAGTTCAGAGACCTTCTAACTGAGTAGAGATTATTTGACGTGGGCATCAGCCATGTCGCTTTCTATCATATGTGTCCATTTTTTTATTATTTTATAGTTTCTTTTGGTCCTCATCATCGATTTTCAATATAGCCCCTCTTTTATTTTGAATGTAGAGATGAAGTTGACTTGGGTGACTTGAGGTCCGCCTATGAAAAGAAGGGTCAAAAGCAATCGGGTATTAAAATTAAAGATAACATAAGGTTTGATGGTGGAAATACACTGATCCTAAGAAATCTATTTACCTAAAAGTAATAGATTTTTTCAATTGACATATATTATCCTTGATTTTGTAAAGAGTTATATTGGGCCTAGAAAATTTATCTATTTAAAGGGGATAGATTTTTGAAGCCCTTGTATTCTCATTATTTTGATCTTATATTTTGGAGCTCAATAATATGTTATATTCTGTGCCTAAAGAAGAGTTTATGATAGTGTACCTGATGCTCTTGAAGAGAATAGCTTATTATACTTAAAGCTATTTTTGCTTATTTATTTATTATCTATATCTCTAAAATATTGCATTTATGTTTAGTCTCTTTCAATGTGAATAGTGGAGATCCTGACTAGCTTTAATTACAAAAGATGGAAGCAAGATATTGAGTTTGCACTTGGTATTATGGATATTGATTGGGCTCTTCAATTGATGAGCCACCGAAACCCACTGATATGAGTACTACTGAAGAGAAAGAGCTCAATGCTAACTGGGAGAAGTCCAACCGACTGAGCCTGCTTGCCATAAAGAGATCAATTGCAAAATATCTTATGGATGGTTTGTCTGAGACCACCAGTGCCAAAGAGTTCTTCATTGCTATTGGAGAGAGATACTAAGTATCAAATAATGCTGAGGCTGGGCATTTGATGAGTAAATTAATAGATGCAAAATATGACAGCTCAAAAAAAATAAAAAATATATTTTGAGGATGGTACATATTCAATCTAAGCTCAAGAATTTTCAAATCCCTATCAATGATAATTTTATTGTCCATCATGCCCTCAACTCATTGCCAGCTAATTTCAGTCAGATCAAAACAGCCTACAATACTCAGAATCAATCTTGGAGCATCAATGATTTGATCACCAAGTGTATAGCTAAAGAAGAAAAGCTGAAGAAAAAGAAGACTAAGTGTGCTCACCAAATGGAATAATAAGAAATTCAAATCTTTTGCTCATAATAAAAATCAAGATTTCAAGAACAAAGTGGAGAAAAACAAAAGAGTAACATCAAAAATAAATACAATTTCTGCAAGAAAAGAGGTCACAGGAAGGCTGAGTGCACTAAGTTGGCTAGAGAAGAAAGACAAGGTGCAAGGTAATTCACTAGCCTATATCTGGTTTGAATCAAATTTGATCAATATTCCCCAGGATTCTTGGTGATTTGATAGTGGTGCCACTGTTCATGTGGCGCCTACCTTACAGGGGTTCATAAGAAGAAGGAAGGCAAGTGAGGAGTCCAAACTAAAGGTGGAGAATGATGTGGAAGTCAAAGTCAGCTGCGTAGAAATGGTGAAGTTAAAGTTAGATTCGAAATTTGAATTAGTTTTGAATAATATTTTTTATGTATCCTTATTTAGGAGGAATTTAGTTTTAATTTCTTTGTTTGATAAGATTGGATATAATTTTATTATTAATAATAGAAGAATTGATTTAAATTTTAATTTTTAAGTTATTGGTAGTTTTGTTTTACAGAGTATGCTTGGCTCCTAATTATTTTGACTTATCTTTTAATGTGGAACATGTTGGGTCAAATAAATCTAAAATAAAAAAAAGTCTTCCCTACTTTGGTACAATCGGTTAGGTCATATTTTCGGAGAAAGAGTTGATAGATTGATAAAGAATGGAATTCTTTCTTCTCTTGATTTTCAGAACTTAGGAACATGTGTTGATTATATTAGGAAAAAGTTGGTTAAGACTAAGGAGAAAGGTGCAACCCGTAGTCAAGATTTTCTAGAAATCATACACAGATATTAGTAGACCCTACTCCACCATCTTATGTGGTAATAAATATTTTATCATATTTATTGATAATTTCTCTTGATATGGCTATGTCTTTCTAATAAAAGAGAAATCTAGTGCTCTTGAAAAGTTCAAAATTTTTAAAACTAAAGTTGAGAAGCAAATGAGAAAAGTCATAAAAATAGTTAGATCTGACCATGGTGGTGAGTATTATAGAAATATGATAAAGCTAGATAGTAGATGGGTCTGTTCGTCAAATTCTTGCAAGACTATAGGATTGTTGGCCAATATATCATGCCTGAAATTCTTGAATAGAATGGCGTGGCTGAGAGACATAATTGCACCCTTAAGGATATGATGAGAATAGAATGGCATACCTGAAATTCTATATATTTTGAATAGAGTTTCAATCAAATCTGTATCCAAGACTGTTGGAAATAGTATCCCAAAGCCAATCGTCAGACTGTTGACGATTGAGCTATTTCATTTAATGTATATGAATTATTAATTGAATAAAAATTATTCAAACTTTTTCATCATAAATCTTTCATCTTCTAATGAACTTCTATTTATTATGATGAAGTTCTTAGGACTATTTAGAATCGACAAAAGAGAATTTCTTGTTTAGTCCTTAAATATGTTCGCGACTAAATGATACATTGTTATCAAGAATAATAATGTTTATCGAGTATAGGTCGGTGTGTGCCATATAAGTTGGTTGTCCTCTTAACCAAGAAGTATGGAGACACTGGTATGGCATGCAGATGAGATGTAGGGGTACATCCATACTGAATATGACCAACTCTGGAGCTTTTCTGCTGTTAAAAATTGCTCTGATGGAATATGGGCATAAGTGTCTCTCCAATCTAAGATCATCATGGTGACTTTCAAGCAACTCACTGTGCTTTGATGCCGAACTATCTGAATTTTTAATTCAGTGATGAAAGATTTTTGGGTACAGTCGAGTACTTGAGGAGTCGGTGCATGAATCAAGATGGGATTGACCACTCCTGGACTCAGGAGCTATGTTCAATAGTGTTTCAATGTAGCAAAGCCTTGGCCAGGATAATCCTAGTGAAGGGTCACAAGATTAATTGCTTTGAGACATAATTTGGATATATCTTCCAAGAATTAATAGTTAAATCTAGAGTCATCCTATGCACAAAAGTCAAAGAGATGAATTATGCGGTAACCATATTCACATAGGTTCTGAATATTGTGATTGCACTATTCGGCCTATCCGATCATCGGGTATCATTGCTAGATGATCACTTCGATTAGTACAGAAAATTGATTTATGTACTATTGGCTTAGGTTCGAACCTACGGGGCCACACATACTAGAGGTTCCTACTCGATCTAATGGCTGATCTAGAGAAGTTTAATTAGTAAATTTGATCACTAATTAACTCAACTTGATTGAGTGATTATTTTTGGATAAATATCAATTGAATTGGATTCATTTGGATTTGACCCGTTAGGTTATAAGATGATCTAATCGTCAAGGAGGTTTAATCTCTGATTTGATCAAAAATTTAACTTGATTAATTCTTGATTTGATTAGAATTTAAGCCTAATTAAGCCTAAATAAGTTGGATTTAATTTGATCTAATTGGGCCTAACCAATTTGAATTGGATTAGTTCAATTGGATGATAAACAATAGACTAGTTTGACTAGTCTTCCCATACGCCACATCACCCTTTGTTTTGTGCTATACTATCTCCACGAGAAAGAGGTTTCTCATAAATATTTTTTCCACGCAAGGAAGGACGTGCATTCTCCCTTCTCACGTGCCATATGGATTAGGTTTAATCTGGTTATAAGTTTAATTCAAATAGGATTTGAGTTTAAATGGGTAACGTACCACTTGATTTAAATCTTTTTCCTCATGCCTCTTTTTGTTTGTGCAATCTATAAAATGTTTGATTTTATGGGCGTGCAGAATATAGAGAACCTAACGAAGAGAGAAGAGAGCAACGGAGAGAAGAGAAAGTCTCTTCTCTGCGTGCGTGAGAAAAACCAGAAAAGAAAGAGTTCTAGGCCTAAGGGTATTTGGGTGAGTGCATACCCTAGAATCTATCTAGGATTTGGGATTTAAATTTATGAGAATGAGGGTCATGAGTACATAGATCTTGGTGAAAACTTCTGCTAAATCTCTTCTACATTCATTAGGATCCGGAGCATCCGAAGATCCGGTGAAGAAAGTCAAAAGAGTTTGATCTGCATCAACCAACAAAAACTTTTACATGAGCTAGCACTCAAGAGGAGTTGATCGAGATCAAGACCTCATGTGGATTACCCATGGTGGCTAGACACATGTGTGGCTGGATCACGATGATTAGATCTATATCGAGAAGATCAAATTGTGGAGTTCATCTACCCACAAAAAGATAATATGTTCTAAATACGTAGAGCAGTAAAAATAGTTTTACTGTAATTATTATTTTTATTTTCAGATATTCATATATGATATTAGATCCTATAGCATGTAGGATTTTTAGATTAGATCTATAGTTCTTATTATTAATATGATTAATAATTTTTCCACTACATATGTTTTTCGAAAAAAAATTTCGAAAGTAGAGCTAGAAATCCTACGCGCTCTCCTTCAATTGGTATCAGAGCAGTAGGTTCTTTGATGTATTATATATGCATGATATAGATTATTTTTAGATTGGATCTAAATAATAATCTGATCTAAAAAATAAAAATGATTATCACACGGACTATCGGTTGTCCTGCTATAAGATTTATCTCTTATAGTGGAGAGGTTGTCCTGATACGTTGCGATCTAAAAAATTGATCATAAAAATTTTAGATTAGATCTAATAATTTTTATAATGTGTTTAAAAATTTTAATCTAATTTTTATCATAAAAAAGTGTTTAGAGTATATCTAAATAATTTCATGATTTTTATGTAGAGTACATAGTTTTGTATTAAACCTGAACAAGATCTTAGGAAGCTTCTGTTCGTTGATCGAGTCGACTCTCTCAGGAATCAAGATAGCTCGACCAATGTACCAGCCTGATATAGTTTTTGGATTGATGCTCCAGCCAACTCGGTCAGGAGCCGAGCCAGCTCAGCTTCAATTCGGGCCAACTCGGATGGGATCCAAGCCTGCCCGATGGGAAAGATGGCCATTGGGCCCTCTGCCCGAGTTGGCTATCTCAAAAATTGAGCCAGCTTAGCTTCTGCTCGAGCCAGCTCGGATAGGATTCGAGCCAGCCTGACTGAGAAGTTGGCTGAATATCATATTTTGTTGGTTTTATGTGATCAAACCTACATCTAGTACTTGTTTATGAAATAAGCCGATCCATTTTTGAAATGAGTCGATCTATTTAGTGAAACAATGCTAGGATGTAAAGAACCTTTCTAAACTTTTGAAAAATATTTTCGAAATGCTGAACCCCAATCCTCAATCCTAAAACTTAATTGAGAATTAAGTATGATGAATTAGGTTCTAAAATTGTGAATTAAAGATCCTAAGTCATTGATCATAAAATATGGGTTGTCGAATTAGTCGAATTAGGTTCATTAATTAGGTTAGACCTAAGGTTAGTTAAAGAATGGACTAAATTAGAGTAATTGATCAAACTAACCAAATGTTGATTTAGATTAGGTCAAGGATCCTTTAGACCAAATTATAATAATTGTAGTTGGTCAAGCCCATACCTTTAACGAGGACCAAATAGATTTGATTCATGGCTACGCGATTGAACCTAAACTTGCTAGGATGGTCAAAATTGAAACTAATGAACCGAATGGTGTCTAAGATAAGTCTAGCAGCTCAGATCAGTAGTTTTTAATTGAAAGCTACTCGCACTGATTCGATCTTTGATGAGTGAATGGCATATCTCTTCCACTGATCTCATTTACCTGGCCATCTTAGTGAATTAAATTTTGATTAGACCACTTGATGATTTGGGCTCACCCATGTCAATTAGATAAATCAGTTCGACTGATTTAGGTGCTCCTAATGTTGACTTTAATTAGGTCCTTATTGATCTGACTTGGTGAAGTCCGTGAAAGGATCCAAATTGGTTGGTTAATTCTTCTTAAAAGGATCCAAATTGGTTGGTTAATTCTTCTTAAAATTGGTTAATAAAATTTTCTAAAATTATTAGATCCTTAAAATGATAAAGTTATGGTGATTACTAAGTTATAGCCTCCCATTAAGTTGAGTGATAATGAATCCATTAGTTTAATAATCATTAGAGGTCCAAAGACCTAGTGCTTATTAACTAATGAAATTATCATTCATAATATGATAATTTGATTGCGTCTTTCTAATGGTGGTCAGATTGGCCGACCAAAGTCAGGCCTGATCATTCGTTGATCTAATGCATAAAATATGGTCATGTTAATGGTTGAACCTAACTGAATCTTTTCAGTGAAGGCCAAAACCTACTGATTAGACTTCCGATGCAAAAATTAAATTACTAGAAGTTGTTTGATGAAATAATTGATTATGAACCTACCCATAGGTGCATACGGATTGACCAACCAAAGTTGGGCTCGTGTGTAGTCTATGTGGATTCTAGTATCCACTAAGAAATTAGGGGTAATTCCTCAAATTAGAGGTAGAGGCTATCGATTCAAATAAAATAATGAGAGGACCTTTAAACTAAAGTTCAAGTCTCTAGAGTAAATAATTCATATACTAATTAGATCTATAATTTTTTTTTATACAGAAATGGCCACTACCCTGTCGCTCCAATCATTGTTGGACAATAAAAAACTCATGGGATCCAACTTCGATAGCTGGTATCAAAAATTGAAGATCGTCCTAGAGCATGAATGGATCTTATATGTATTGACTGATCTAACACCTGAGAAGCTAGTCTCAAATGCTATTAAGGCGATGAGAGATACTTACCAGAAGTAGCTCAATGACCGCACCATCATTCGGTGCATTATGCTGGTGGCAATGAATGATGAGTTCAGCTGCAGGTTTGAAAATGTCCAGTCCGAGGAGATGCTTCAAATGTTGAACGACTCCTTTGGCATGCCTGACGATATTGAAAGGCATAAAACTAGTTATGCCATTTTCAATGCTCGTATGAGGGACGGGATGTCAATCACTAATCATGTATTGTACATGATCAAGATGATTGAACGTCTGAGTATGTTGGGTTTTCTCTTGCATGAGCAGCTTGGAAAGGATGCGATCCTGAATTCATTACCTAAGTCCTTTCTCCCATTCCTTACTCATTTCAGAATAATAAAGCCTACAGTGAACTACCATAGATTATTGGCGTTACTGTAGAACCTTGAGAAGGATTATCAACTCCAAAAGGGGTCGATGAATGTAGTGAAAGGATCTTCTTCTGATCGATGCTTTAAGAAATGAAAGAAGAACAAGAAGGTGCAGTCTCATACTGGGACGTCAGCATAGGGTCAAACCAAGAAGCATAAGCCCAACCAGAGCCAGGCAGAATATTTTTTTTGCAAGAAGCGGGGGCACTAGAAGAGGAATTATCCTCAGTACATTATCTTACTAGATCCGAACAAGCAAAGGAGGAAGCAAGTAGTTGCTACACAAGGTAATTATATGATAACCCCTTGCAACTTCTCAATTTATGATACTATTGTTTGGGTATTAGATATCGAAAGTTCTTATCATATTTGTAATTCGATACAGGGTTTATAGGTCAGTAGGAGATTTGGTGAAGACGAGAGATTCCTAAATGTTGGAGATGGAAGATAAGTTCTAGTTCTAGCTTTAGGAATCATGAATCTTGTAATCTATTTTCATAGAGTTATTCTTAGTGATTATCATTTTTATCTAAATTTTTTGTTGAATATAATTTTTATAGGCCTTTTGGCCAAGAATAGTTATCAATTTTTAATAAACATAATTTTTTATGATATCATTTTGAATGGTGTTATAGTTTATATTGAATAATTAAATAATAAAATATATCTATTATCACAATCTATTAACATAGTCTAAACCTTCGGTAAACACCCTAAATTAGATGAAGTGTCAGAAGTCTACCTTTGGTATTGTAGGCTAGGTCACATCAATAAGAATAGAATAAATATGTTGGCTCAAGAAGAAATTTTTCAGGTCAATGATTGTAAATCACTTCCGACTTGTGAGTCCTATCTCCTGAAAAAATGATTAAGTCATCTTTTATTAGAAAGGATGAACGTGCTAATGAACTCCTAGGTCTAGTACATACTGATATATGTGGACCCATGAGTACAAGCACTAGATGTAGATATTTCTACTTCATAACCTTCACAAATGACCTATTGAGGTACGGGTATGTCTATTTAATGAAGTATAAATCAGAGTCATTTGAAATGTTCAAACTATTCCATAATAAGGTAGAAAAGCAAACTAGGAAGAGTATTAAAATTCTTCGATCTGATCGAGAGGATGAGTATCTTTCCAGTGAATTTCTGACATATCTTGGTAAGAATGAAATTCTCTCTCAATGGACTGCTAGAATACCACAGCATAATGATGTGTTTGAAAGAAGAAATCGGATCCTATTGGACATGGTTCAATATATGATGGGGTTTGCCGGTCTGTCAATCTTTCTTTGGGGATATGCACTCGAATCAGCTTATTATATTCTGAATAGGATTATGAGTAAGTCTGTTTCTAAAATGCTATATGAGATATGGCAGGACGTAAATCAGTACTCTCATACCTTAGGATTTAGGGGTGTCCGACATATGTCAATCATTTAGTAACGAACAAGCTCGGACCTAGATCTGACAAGTGTAGCTTTATAAGATACCCAAAAGAAACCAAAGGATATTACTTCTACCTAGCTGATGAATAAAAAATGTTTGTCAGCCTTAAGGCAGTCTTTTTAGAAAGAAAGTTTCTTGGTGAAGGGCTAATGCTTCTAAGGTCGAGCTTAAGGAAGTTCGATAAGTGGAAGAACCGACATAAGTAGTTAAACCTTAATCAAATTTGATTCGATCAGATTCGGAGCCTACTGAATCTGCACCCTTAAGACGATCTAGTAGAGTACCATATCAGTCGGATAGATACTATAATTTCTTGGTCCGGGATAGAGATCCTATCGAACTCAATGAGAACGATCAGGATTCGATCACCTACATGAATGCAATGCAAAGACCTAACTCTGAAAAATGGCTTATCGCCATGCAATCCAAAATAGAGTCCATGAAAGTCAACGATGTATGGACATTGGTTGATCCATCCAAAGGGATAAAATCCATAGGGTGTAAGAAGATCTTCAAAAGAAAAAAAGGCATAGATGAAAAGATGGAGACCTATAAAGTCTGTCTGATTGCCAAGGGGTATCGTCAACATTATGGTATTGACTATTATGAAACATTTTTTTTTATGGTAATGCTCAAGTCCATTCGGATCATGCTTGCGATAGCTATGCATCTGAACTATGAAATCGAGTAAATGGATATAAAAATAACTTTCCTAAATGGAGAGCTGGATGAAGAGATGTATATGATACAACCTGAAGGTTTCACATTCATAGATGAGTCTAAGGTGTACAAGCTTCAAAAGTCCATTTATGGATTGAAGCAGACTTCTCAGAGTTGGAACATACGTTTTGATAGGACGATCAGGACGTATGGCTTCGTTAAAAATGAAGAAGAGCTCTGCATATATAAGTGGGCAATGGTTCAGTAGTTATATTCTTTATTTTGTATGTGAATAATATTCTCTTAATCGAAAATGATGTCCCTATATTACAAGAAATAAAGATCTGATTGTCATCATAGTTCTCCATGAAGGATCTGAGAGAAACTTTATATATCCTAGGGATGAAGATCTATAGAGATAGATCTAAAAGGTTGCTTGGATTTTTTCAGTCTACATATATTGATACTATGCTAAAGAGGTTCAGCATGAAGAATTTCAAAAAAGGCTATCTACCAATAGGCCATGAAATTTCTCTCTCGAAGAGAAATTGTCCGATAATACCTCAAAAGAGAGAGCGTATGAGTAGAATTCTATATGCTTCAGCAGTAGATTTTATCATATACGTCATGACATATATGAGATCAGATATGGCATACTCACTAGGGGTAGTGAATAGATACCAATCTGATCTAGGAGAGAACCACTGGAAGATTGTTAAAATCATTCTAAAGTATTTGAGAAATACTAAAAACCAATGGCTTGTTTATGGTCAGTCGGACTTGAAACTTGTGGGGTTTACAGACTCTAATTTTCAGTCTGATCATGATGACAACAAGAGTGTATCAGGATATATGTTTATCCTTCATAATGGAGCTATCTGTTGAAAAAATTTTAAGCAGCACACCGTGGTCGATTCAGTATGCGAGGTAGAGTATGTTACTGCATCAGATGCTGCCAAAGAAGCGTTATGGCAGAAAAAGTTCATCATCGAGCTTAGAGTAGCATCCTTCCTTGATGGTCTAGTTCTACTCTTTTACGACAGCTCTGGAGCCATTGTTCAAACGAAGGAACCAAAACCACACCAGCGGACAAAGTATATTCTACGCTGCTTCCATCTTATCCGAAAGATTATGGATCGAGGTGATGTCGATCTTCAGAAGATCGATAAGAAGGAGAACCTAGCCGATCCATTCACCAAAGCCATTATGGTGAAGGAGTTTGATAATTTCAAATCAAAAATGGGTATACAATACTGCATCGATTGGTTTTAGGCCAAGTGGGAGATTGTTAGGAATAGTATCCTAAAGTCAATCATCAGCCTATTGATGATTGAGCTATTTTATGTAATTATATATGAATTATTAATTGAATAAAAGTTATTCTGACTTTTTCATCATAAATCTTTTATCTTATAATAAACTCATGGCTGTTATGATAAAGTCCTTAGGACTATTTAGAATCGACAAAGGAGAATTTATCGATTAGTCTTTAAATATGTTCGCAATCAAATCATATGTAGTTATCAAGGATGACAATGTTTATCAAGTATAGATCGATGTATGTTAGATCCTAGTATCGCTCTGATACCAAATGTTGGCGTATCACCATGGCGTCACCTAACTCTGATACCATGTTGCAGAAGCCTTTGATCTTTAGCATGGATCTGAGGAGACCTTTGACATTCTATAAGGACAGTAAACCACCAATTTACCAATCTAGATTGATGATGGGGTGCCACTCTCCTTGGACTTGAGGGAGGCACCCCCTTGGAGTGGCAACTTTAGAGAGAAGAGAGAAAAGAAATTGAGGGAGAAAAGATATGTATTGCTTGCATCAATGAAAATCCTAATACATCTTATGTATTTATACATAACTATTAGGCCTGACCAAAAACTTTCCTGGCTAACCCAATAAATGAATCACTCACCAAGCCCATATACATATGTCTCACATGCTCTCATCCCCTGGATCTGAATCCAACCCATACATGGGTTGGCCTCCTTAAGATCTTATTGGACTAGGCCTTAAAATCCTTGGATTAAACCTAATCCAAAATTAAATAAAAAATCTCATATTTTTTGTACGTGATCTGTTGAGTTGGCTCACTCAGAAATCGAGCTGACTCGACTGCATAACACCCAAACATCATCTTCTATCTGTCTGAGATAGTCGACTCGGCTGTGCCCTGAGCCGACTCGACTACGTATTTGAGCCAGATCACCTATATATCAGCTCCTTATCTTGACTGATTCTTCTTCTTAGCTTTGGTCCTTTGCTCCACCTTGTGTCCCAAGTCTCCGGAGCACCTACCAAGCTCCTCAAGGTCCTCACACCTGAACCTCAAGCCCCGTGCAGGACTGCACACCACCTTCACCTAGGATAACTCCTATCCTAGTCCTTGGACTCACACTCATCCTAGACTTCCGAAGCCAATACCCTGACTCCTCCTGTAACCTCTCAAGGAGCACCATAAATCTTAACAATCTCCATCTTGATGCCCCAAGCCTTAGTAAATCCCTAGCAATGCCCTTTTGTACGATCCTACTGTCACTGTGCATCCTAACAGCACCTTATGTAAATATCATCTCCACCAGTCCTCTTCAGTTGCTATGCACCCTTAAGGCCTTTGGAATGACTGCCTCCACCGCTAAAGATCTTAACTTGCACCATCCTAGAATTATAGGAATTTCTTCTGCTTGACAGTTGCATCAATTATCTTGAACTTCTCTTGAGATCCCACAGCATTTCTGTACTAGCACTCGCTGCATATCCTGACACGGTCTCCTCAGAACTTCGCCAATCTTTTCTGCACATGCTGCTCCATCTGAAATTGTGCATCTCCGATATTGGTGCTAGGATATTGGTCCTTCTACACTCCTCCACTCTAAACTCATGTCACATCTCCACTAGTAAAGCCACCTCTACCCGATGTTTGATCTGAAATTGAAGTCCATCTATTGCCACAAAAGATCTTGATTCTGTAACCAAGTCATCCGAGGCCAACCATCCAATGCTGCACTGCTGGACCTACCGCTACACCGTTGGGCCTACCATTGTACCTCAAACACCATCTTTATCCCTTTGGATCCTCTACACCCCACAAATCTGTCCGAAGCCATCTCGGATACCTCCATAACCCGTAGGTACCTCCGAAACTCAAGAGCTCATCCAACTCTTCTGAATCCACCAATTAATCCTTAGAAAATTCTATCCTAGCACTTCTCCTCTTCTGCCCCTACATCAGCCATCGCTTCAGTTGCGTCCGAAAGAACTACAGCTCAAATCCTGTCTTGGGCTCAGATCCATCTATCTCATCCCGAGACCCTTGAGACTCCCTGGCTCTCCCTAAGATTTACTTTCAATCTTTCTGAGATGCCTCCTGATACTCTCCACTGAGATACCTCCCTCGACTGCTGCATCATCGAGCCTTTCTCAGTCCCATATCTCTAGAAAAGCACTACTGCAGCACTCCAATGCTTCCTACCTCATCTCGACACCATCTTCTCATAGGTATCCGAGTCATCTCTTATCGTACATAAACCATCCTCCACCTGAACCGACTCTTCCTGATGCTTCTATAGAAGAAATCTGATGCAAGATCAGCCATCTAGTCCTAACCTACTAGATCACCATGGATTATCCATCTTTATCACCTCCAAGGCTTCGCAAATCCATGCTCTGGTCGATCTGTTGAATGCATCCCCGACTACTTCTCACAGCCTTTCTACAATCGAAGAACGTATAGTCATTTCTTCAGCTTTTCTTCGATCATTATCCCTTGAAAAATCACTCTTCATCCATCAAATAGCCCTATACTGCCCATCTTCGTAGAGAATTCTATCACCCATCATACACCCCGATCTCTCCAACCAAGATCGATCAAAAAACCAAGATCGATCAGAAAATCATACATCCAAACCTTCCATCCCCAAAAAAAAAAAATTTTAAATCCTCTCAACCTCCACCTTCAATCCGCTGCTTTCGGTTGGCCAAACCACAGTAATAATAAAGATAGATCTGAGACATACCGTAAAATTATTTTGCAGATTTTTTATTTCTTTTTGTATGATTTTTTCTTCGCTTCCATGCACCATCAGGCTTTGATACCAAGTGTTAGATCCTGGTATCGCTCTGATACCAAATGTTGGTACATTACCTAGCTCTGATACCATGTTGCGGAAGTCCCTGATCTTTAGTATAAACCTGAGAAGATCTTTGATATTTTCTAAGGATAGTAAACCACCAATCTACCAATCTAGATCTATGATGGGATACCTCCCTCCTTGGGCTTGAGGAAGGCGCCCCCTTGGGGCAGCAACTCTAGAGAGAAGAGAGAAGAGAGATTGAGAGAGAAAAGATCTGTATTGCTTGCATCAATTAAAATCCTAATACATCCTATGTATTTATACATAGTTATTAGGCCCGACCAAAAATTTTTTTGGCTAATCCAATACATGAAAGTACTCACCGAGTCCATGTATATATATCTGATATGCTCTCATTTTCTAGATTTGAATTCGATCCATACATGAGTTAGCCCCCTTAAGATCTTATTGGACCAGGTCTTAAGACCCTTGGATTAAATCTAATCCAAAATCAAACAGAAAATCTCGTATGTTCTATACGCCACCCATCAAGCCGACTCACTCAGAAGCCGAGCTGACTCGACTGCGTAACATCCAAACATCATCTTCTGTCTGCCTGAGATAGTCGGCTCAGCTGCATATCCGAGCCAGCTCACCTATGTATCAGCCCCTTGTCTTAGCTGATTCTTCTCTTTGGCTTTGGTCCTTTGCTCCACCTTATGTCCCAGGTCTTCGGAGCATCTACCAAGTCCCTCAAGGTTCTCACACTTAAACCTCAAGCCCCGTGTAGGACTGCACGCTACCTTCATCTAGGATAACTCCTGTTCTAGTCCTAGAACTCACACCCATCCTAAACTTCCAGAGCCAACATCCTAACTCCTCCTATGGCCTCCCAAGGCTTGGGAGCATCACAAATTCTAACAGTGTATGCCATATAAGTTGGTTGTCTTTTTAACCAAGGAGTGTGAAAAAATTGGTATGGCATGTAGGTAAGATGTAGAGATACATCTGCATTGAATATGACCAACTTTGGAGCTTTTCTGCTATCAAAAATTACTCTGATGGAACATGGGCATAAGTATCTCTCCAACTTGAGATCATCATGGTGACTTTCAAGCAACTCACTGTGCTTTGGTGTCGAACTACCTGAATTTTTAATTCAGTGATAAAAGATTTTTAGATACAGTCAAGTACTTGAGGAGTCGATGCGTGAATCAAGATGGGATTGACCACTCCTAGATTCAAGAGCTGTGTTCAATAGTATTTTAATTTAGCAAAGCCTTGGTTAGAATAGTCCTAGTGAAGGGTCACAGGACTAATTACTTTGAGATATGATTTAGATATATCTTTCAGGATTAACAGTTAAACCCGGAGTCATCCTATGCATAGAGGTCAAAGGGATGAATTATGCGGTAACCATATTCACGTAGGGTTTAAATATTATGATTGTACTATTCAATCTATCCAAACATCGAATACCATTACTAGATGGTCACTTTGATTAGTATAAAAAATTAATTCCTATGCTATCGACTTAGGTTCGAACCTACAAGATCACATACACTAGAGGTTTCTACTCGATCTAATAGTTGATCTAGAGAAATTTAATTAGTAAATTTGATCACTAATTACTTAATTTGATTGAGTGATTATTTTTGGATCAAGATCAATTGAATTTGATTCATTTGGATTTGACCTGATTAGGTTATAAGATGATCTAATCGTCAAGAAGGTTTAATCTCTGATTTGATCAGAGATTTGGCTTGACTAATTTTTGATTTGATTAGAATTTAACTGAGCCTAATTAAGCCTAAATAAGTTAAATTTAATCTGATCTAATAGGGCCTAACCAATTTGGAATGGATTGGTTCAATTGGATGATAAACAATAGACTAGTTTGACTAGTCTTCCCATGTGCCACATCATCCTTTGTTTTGCGCCATACTATCTCCATAAGAAAGAGGTTTTTCATGAATATTTTTTTCATGCAAGGGAGGGCGTGCATTCTCCCTTCTCACGCACCATATGGATTAGGTTTAATTTGGTTACAAGTTCAATTCAAATAGAATTTGAGTTTGAATGGATAACCACTTGATCTAAACCTTTCCCTCATGCCTCTCTTTATTTGTGCGATGTATAAAATGTTTGATTTTATGGATGTGCAGAATATAGAGAATCCAATGAAGAGAGAAGAGAGCAATGGAGAGAAGAGAAAGTCTCTTCTCTGCATGCGTGAGAAAAATTAGAAAAGAAAGAGTTCTAGGCGCAAGGGTATTTGGATGAGTACATACCCTAGAATCTATCTAGGATTTGGGATTTAGATCTATGAGGAATGAGGGTCATGAGTATATAGATCTTGATGATAATCTCTGCTAAATCTCTTCTACATTCATTGGGATCCAGAGCATCCGAAGGCCCGGTGAAAAAGATCAAAAGAGTTTGATCTGCATCAACCTACAGAGACTTCTACACGAGCTAACACTCGGAAGGAGTTGATCGAAATCATCGCCTCGTATGGATTACCCATGAAGGCCAGACGCATGTGTGGCTACGTCGCAACAATCAAATCTATATCAAGAAAATTAGATTGCGGAGTTTATCTACCCATGAAAAGATAACGTATTCTGAATATGTAGAGCAGTAAAAATAGTTTTACTATAGTTACTATTTTTATTTTCAGATATGCATGCATATATGATATATTAAATTCTATAACATATAGAATTTTTAGATTAGATCTGTAGCTCTTATTATTAATATAATTAATAATTTCTCCACTATGTATATTTTTTGAAAAAAAAATTCGAAAGTAGAGCCAGAAATCCTGCACACTCTCCTTCAAAGACTTCTTTTGAATTATGGACAGAAAGAAAATCTAGTTTGAACCATTTTTAAGTATGGGGGTGTCCTACTAAAGTTAGAATTTATAATTCTTCTGAGAAAAAGCTAGATCCTAAAACCGTCCACTGTTACTTTATTGGATACCTAGAGTACTCCAAGGGATATAAGTTTTATTGCTCAATTCGAGGCACCAGAGCTGTTAAATCTATGACAGCTAAGTTTTTGAAGCTCGATGTAGCTGATGAAAGCTATTTTTTAACTATAATTGAGGAGGAACCAAGAACTTCTATTTCAATCCCCTTACCTATAAAACTTGATAATATTATAGTGGAACTTATGAAAGGACAAGTGGCAAAGACTCAAGATATGCCTACTATTAATAAGATTTCTTTTGATTTTGAAGCTACAATGGAAAATGCTTCTATTATAGATGAGCCTATTACAGAGATTCCTATGAGAAGATCCATAAGAGAGAAGATCAGCAATCCCCAATGATTACTATGTCTATCTTTAGGAGGCAGATTATGATATTGGCCAGATTATAGATCCCATAAACTATGATGAAGCTATCTCGAGTTCTCAATCTGATATGTGGTTAGATTCTGATAGATTCAAAGAAGAAGGAAAGGACCATATGGTATACAAACTAAACAAGTCTATTTATGGGCTCAAGCAAACTTTTCAATAATGGTATCTCAAATTTGATGAGGTTGTGACATCAATTGGCTTAACTAAGAATATGTTTGACTAGTGTATGTATATGAAGATCGGTGAGAGTAAAGTTATCTTTCTTACACTCCATGTTAATAATATACTACTCGCTAGTAATGATATGAGCTTGCTTCATGAGACCAAAAATTTATTGTTCAAGATTTTTTATATGAAAGATCTTGAAAATGCATTCTTTGTTCTTGGTATTGAGATTTATCGTGATAGATCTCATGGCCTACTTGGATTGTCTCAAAAGGCTTATATTGAGTGTGTGCTTAAGAGATTCAACATTCAAAACTACAAGTCTGAAAATGCACCTATTATGAAAAGAGATAAGCTCAGCAATAAGCAATGTTCTTAGAATAATATTGAAAGAAAATCTGTGAAGGATGTCCCTTATGCCAGTGCAATTGGAAGCTTGATGTATGCGCAAGTATATACCAAACCAGACATTGCTTTTGTTGCGAATGTTCTTGATCGATATCTCTCAAACTCAGGACATGATCACTAGATTGTAGCTAAAAAGATGATGAGGTATCTATAGAAGATAAAAAAACTTTATGCTTGTATACAGAAAGATGGATAATCTTGAAGTGATTAGATACTCTGATTCAGATTTTGGTGGCTACTTAGATGATCTAAAACCTACTTTAAGCTACATTTTTATGCTTGCTAAAGGAGCCATGTCTTTGAAAAGTGTCAAGTAAACATTGATTGCATCTTTAACTATGTATGCTGAGCTCATGACTTGCTATGGAGCAGCCTGTCAAGCTATATGATTAAAGAATTTTATTTTTGGGCTCCTTATAGTCGACTCCATCTCAAAGTCATTGGTGATCTATTGCGATAATAGTGCTACTATCTTTTTATTTGAAGAACAACAAGATCAGTAGTAGATCCAAGCACATAGAGATCAAATATATCTCACAGTCAGGGACCTAGTAAAAAAGAAAGACATTCTAGTAGAGTACATTTGTACAGAGTCAATGCTCGTTGATCCTCTAACCAAAGGGCTAAGACCCATATTTTTTATGAAATACATCGAGAACATGGGTATTTTAGAGTCTTTTGACTTGTTGGGTTAGTGAAAGTTTAATGTTTTCTTTTTGAGTTTATATATTGACCTGATAAATAAATTTTACTTATGATTAATTACTTTATTAATTGATAGATTTTATTCTTGCATAATTTATATGCGCACATGAAATAAAATACAACATAGTATTTTAAGAATAAATATTTATCTTGAGAATGACAGTTATATATGTATGTCTCACTTTATTATTATGAGATCTCAATATTTTATTTAGAAACATAAAGGCTTCTTTTGAAGTCATGGGATTTTTTTAGCTTTTATTAAAGCATGAGGTTAAAAAGAAATCATGATGAAGACCGATATAGATATAGCATATATTTTGAGATCACTTATTGGATGCTATTCCAACCATACTACCAGGCTAATGATTTATTTCAATATGGCTATTAATAATTATAATCATGGATTGGTCTTATGTCAATAGAATGGCATAATGATTATCATGATTCATTATTAATGATCATGTTGGTTGGATTGTTGTTAAGTTGTTATCTCAAAATCTTTTATTTTAAAATATGGCCGCATCAAATTCTTTTTTTTATTTACCCAGGATTCAGTTTTATTACTATTTTAAAAAAAAACTATAATTAATGTCGCCCAAGTGGGAGATTGTTAGAAAAATTTTATTAAAATTTGGGCTTTCATTAATTGTATGATTTCTATTTAATAAAATTGGGTTGTGACATGGTCCAATGAGATCAAGTTATAGGCTATTTATGATCATAAAATTAAAAGCCCAATGCACTTCTTATTTAAAGCCTGATTGAAGAGTAAGTGTGGGCTACTGAATTTTATTGGGCCCGTAATGGGACGGACCAGTAAACCATTATAAATAGGCTAGGTCCCTTCTCCAAAATTTATTTTTTTAGATACTTGCTCCATTGATAGCCATCATTAGAGGAAGGTTTCTGGAGAGAAAGACCAAGCACTAAATACACATTTGTGTATTTCATAATAGTGCAAACAGGTATTTCTTTAATCTTTGATTAATCATTTCAATATTCTAATAATCATACACATGGTCCTATTAAAATAATTCATCAGTAATTTATGAACTCCTTCAACTAACCCACAAAGCAATAGATTTTTTATGGATAGATGCTTGCATTCTAGATCTGATATTTCATTAGATATTTTATAAAATATATATATATATAAGAATCACAATGACAAGCCAAAAAAATAACTAATGCTAAAGCAGATTTTTCTTTTTTAAAAAAAGAAAAAACCTACACATGGCACCAAGTTGAGATGTAATGGACAATAACATGTTTGTGATGAAGGTAAAAGAAAATTATCACATTCTCTCAATAACCAATCAACAATTTCAAATAAGAAAGTTATTTTTAATCATAATAAATAGGTTTTATCCAGTTTACTCTAACCCTAGAATATCTATTCTCTTCCTAGTAAGGCTACATTCTCTAGCAATAAAAAGCTTTCAAATTTTTCCAAAAACCCCCATCCATTACTTTGTTGGGCCTTCTTCCTTTATGATCCTTTCATGTGTTTTGGTTGCTTCTTCCTCACACCTCCTTCACAACCATTGGGATGCAAAGTGGAGAACAAAACAGAAAATATGTCCAAATCATGAATAGATTTTGTCTAGATTTTCTGATATGTTCAAATTAATGTGAAAGACATACAGACATTTGCCTACTTCTCAAAATATGTTTTGAGTTCAAATAGGACATCAAACACGTGCCTTTTCTGATATAAAAATTGAAATTGTTATAGCATATACATATAAACTAAATACAATTCATAAGAAAATAATCCAAAAATAGACTAAAAAGTAAGGAAGAGAAGAGAAATAAAAGCAGAAGAAGCCATTGTTTTTTATTTTTTGAGTAGACATATTGGGACATGTTTGAACGTTTCATAAGAAACTTTGAGAAAACATTTAGTAGTGCACTCCTTTCATTTGCAAAGAAACATGCTGTTTAATCTTATCAATAAAGAAACATGTATAGCATTTAAAATGTATAATGTCTGTTTGAAACTTGCTTGAATGTTGTTTAATCACTATTTGTGTTCAAAAGCTTGTCTCAGAAATGCAGCCACCATCATTGTTGATTAATAAAAGCACATCATTTTTAACCTTCTCTTGTTTGTTGGAATCCGATAAAATTAATTTAGCCATTATGCAGATTCAAAGACATGGAAAGCCATCATATTATCAATAATATCAGTGCATGTTAGTTAAAGTACCAGTACTTACTTGTGAGAATCCATGTCTCAAGCTCGTGCCATCCCAATAGTACATGTATATCAAGATAAATACACTGCATGCAAATCTACAACAAACAAGATAAGTATATATTATATGCTTATATATGTATATTTAATGCAGACCTTCCCATCATATTGCTTGGGGATTGATTCAACCACATCAAAAGGCCAGGATATAACGTTAATATCAACCCAATTCACGGCCAGCTTATTTGAATATCTAGTGTGACATTGATATAACCATGCTAAGCCGCCACATAGGTAGAGATAATGCTAATCGAGACTATCAAATTCATGAATTACGTACAACCATCATTGGAAACACCATATTGTGAATAATAATTCAAACTTACATCGTTGTGAAGTATGAGTGGATGCTTGATCGAGGCCCAATCTAGAAAGTTCAAAATTTGAAACACTTTTTTACACACACATATATGCATCACAACCAACCATCAACGGTCACCAATGATATTCAAAGAGGAATAAGACCTATGAATATAAATATATATATTTTTATTCTTAGGAATTTTATTGGATTTGAAACTTATAGAAAAACTTGCCATGTCCCTCGCAAATTTTTGAAGTCCATGCTTAGAAAAATTGACAAAGTTTTCTTTACTTTGGTTGAGTTTGGATAGCATTTGGATCATATACATGCTATTAGTCCAAACATTTTAAGAGTTGCACTCCAAGGAATGCTGCTATTGTAGCCCTAACATTCTTAAGGGTGCATCCATAACTTGAATTACATTACATAGATAATTTATGGTTCCATCAATAAAAACTACAGGATATAATAATAATAGCATAAATTATCATTCAACCATGCGATCTTAGTAAGATAGGATATTTGTTCTCTACTGATTTCAATATCGTCTATGATCACTATTATCTTCTTGAGGTAAAATACATGGCATTTCATATACTTAAGAGTGACCCTTTCAAAGAATGTAAGTTTTTCTACAATTAGATATGTTGGAGCCTTAGAGCTTAAATAAACCTCCATTCTGTCAAGTATCATAATGGGATCTTTAAGCATTTCTTCATTTATTGTTATTATTTTTAAGGTATTTCTTGATAGTGAAACTTTACCACTGGTACAAAATCAATCTTCTTTTGATAGTTTTGTCATATTATGTTTCCTCTACCATTTGAATTCTACTGTCCAAGGAGATCTAATATACTAAATAGGCTTCCTCTAGCTCCTTATCTTCCATTGGTAGATGATAAGTTCAAGAATTGCATGCGAGGATGCTTTTCTCTTTCCCTTTCTCTTGGGTACAATCAACTTCACTACCAATGCAAGAGTAGTCTCATAACATATTAAAGAAATATTTTGTTGGACAATTGGTACAATATTGATGGGTTGAATTTGCTTCTTGTTATCTAACCTCCTCAATATTTCCTATGAAGAAATAAATTGTTAGTATGTAGATCTTGATTATTTATATTGCCAAAATTTGTTGTCCATAAGTATGAATAATTAAGATATTAAACATCCTATAGTACTTAAACATTTCTCGATCAAATTTGCTCTCTAAATGATGTTGTTATTGTTCCACAACCAACAAATATTGTAAAATGAGTACAAGCATTTCCTATTGATATAACAATTATAAGTACCCATGCCACCCATTAGTAAAGGTTATAGTGAAAAGGAAAAGAAAATCAATTAAACACCTCTGAAAGCTAATTGTGACCTTCCACCCTAAGTTCATCCTTGCCCTCACAAGTTTCAGAAGTTAGTGAAAGCCCTCATATGAAGATCATATGTTGGCTCATTTGAGCCAAATATATCATACTTCTTCTTCCATATATAATTTTATTAGCTTGACATACATAATAAATATAATAATCAATAAAAGTTCTTTTGATTCTACCTAGGGATTAATTATATTCATCCTCACTTCTATAATCTTATTAATTTTGACATACATAACAAATATAATAATCGATAAAGGTTTTTCTAATAATATCTTAGGATCTAAAATATTTTATCCTCATACTTTCCGATCTCTTTCCCACCCATAGAGATTCTTTTCTCTCAAGGAGCCTCAATTGCATGATGACCTTCCCATTGATTTCATTGATTTCCTATGCTCCATCCCATATTCTATCTACAATGCTTCTCTATCCAACAAGTCATAAGAGGATATATATGAGAAATAATGATGGATCTATAAATTAAAATCCAAACATGCTTATGGTACCAAAGCTATATATAGAACATTTTGATGTATAAATCCAAGTGAAATAAAGTAAGAATAACAATAAGATTACTTAAGGATCATATAAAAGTTAAAACTGGAAAAAAATTGTAAGGCACCTTTGTAGAAGTTTTGCCTTCTTAGATTGAACATTTCTAACATTTGAAAGGAGAAAATCTAAATTGAATTTTAACCAAGTATTTGTAGGGATATGGTTGACATCTTTGACTATGTTTAGGTATGAAACAAGAATATTAAACTTTGTATTTGGGGCAAAGAAGACTTCTATTAGTAATAGAATGAATATTATTTTAAAATGTTTATCTGCATTATTACTATTCTTGATACATAAAATTAAGTGATTTATGGTGATTTGCCATATGCCACCTATACCATACATGTCCACTAATACTTGATCAGGTTGTGCTTTTGGCTCAACATTTCCTCTTATTTATCATTCGAACCTATTAAAAAATATAAATCCCATTTTGTAATATGGATATCTATGTTGTTGATCTTAATTAACCTTTTAACAGGATCACATATTTTCAACAACCAACTTTAAAGGACTCGATGGAGATTAATTGCTTGCATATGTAATACATAATCAAATCTCCGATCTTTTTTATCATATCATTCTATGTACTATTCAAATTATCAATCATATTGGCCAATCATCTTGGAGAGCACCTTGCTAAATATACCATATGAAACTCATATCCTGCATGGAACTCACCTCTTGTATAGTACACAAACAAAAAATCAATTTATTTTATGACATGGTGCTTCCGTGCAACTTTATAATAATAGGAATTTGAATTTTCAAATGCCAAATTTGATATAGAACTTGAAAATGTGGCATTCAAAACACATAACATTTGCTTTGATTATCTTACTATTTTGTGATCTTGAGTTTTATAAGAAAAGCTAATAGATGTATCATATATATATATATATATATATATAGTGGTATACTATGAGATGGTTATCAACTAGATTAGGTATCAAAGTTTCATTTAATTATTACTAGCCATTGACATGGAATTTGCGTGTAACCAATTGCTTCTAATCTAGAAATGATCTACTTCATTTAGATTTAAAGTTTAACTAATCCTACTGATATGTAAGAGATTTGCTCCATCCAATTTTGAAATTTAATTAACTTTATGACTCCTAATCTACGGTGGCTTACTCCATTCCAACGGTATATGGTAATACGTCATGGTATCAAATTATCATCCACTTATTTGCTTTTAAGAAATTCAAATAGTGCATCATAATGCAAACCATGGCATCAAAACATAATCAAAGCCTCCCAAAATCCGAACATAATTAGAACATAATCTAATTTTTTAATCCAGCAATCATCATACTAAATAAGTAATTTAAGAATCCACTATGATGATATATTCTCATAGATTTCTATTGTTACCTGGCCATTATAAAAAAAAACTATTAAGAGCCTAAGCAAGCATCACTAGTTAGCATCTATTATCTATATTAAGGCTATGGAAGAAAGTTTTCTACCTTTGTGAGGAGGTCTCTCTGACATGTATTGCTTTTTATCTTTTTTTATAATATTTTTTGGATAGTTATATTTTTATTAATTGCTATTAATTGCAATTCTTTTTTTCATTTTACCATTTCTTTCAATCTGTTAATAACAAAATATTTGTGAATTCACTGGGATATTGATGATTTATAGGCTATGGGAGGGAGAAAGTTTTCCATCTTTATGAGGAGATTATTAATGTTCCTATTCCTTTCGCATGCTTTGAATCTATCCCTTCCTCTTCCAATTTATGTGATTTGATTAGAGTGTGTTATCAAATGCTTATTCTTCAATGAATATAGCTACTATATATTGTTGATCATGGGGGTGTTGAGTCATATTCTATACTTTTTATCTGGTGTGTTTTTATTTTTCTATTCATTTTTCTGTTTCTATTAGTGGGACTTATCAGTATGGAGTATTCTTTGCTTGATGAGCTAAATGCTACTAGAGATGATTGGATGATAAGGATGAGGATCTATAGGATATGAGAGTCTGTTAATCTTAAAAACAATGGTGACTTGATCAGTTTGGATATGATTTTTATTGACGAGAAGGTGATGTTTGATGTTATGCGGTAGCACCGATAAAATTTTTTATTAAAACTATCTTTAATTAGTTTAGCAATTTTAAAATTATATTGTTTAATTGCAGGAAAATTTGATGCATGCAACAATAAAAAAGAATCAAGTAAGTAGGTTTAGGCATATGTTGGTTGAGGATTCTATTTTTGGTTCAAAGAATTTCAAGGTTGTTGGTAGCCAGGACAGTATCAACCAATTTTGAATGATTACAAGATCATTTTCTTAGTTATAACTTTGGTTAAAAAGATGAAGAAGGGATTACAAATATTGCGAACCATGGATTCGAATTTATTGCTGTAGAATTGCTTGATTCACGGATCAATGATAATAGAGTCCTATCAGGTGTGTTCCACTTTGATTTATACATTTGTGATTTATCCCTTTTATCTCAATGTGTTCTTCTTGCTCAATTAATTTATTTTTTTTCTCCTCCATGTTGTAGATGTGATTGGATGTTTGTCCAGTGTTGGTGATATTGAGGTTATTAGAATGGGTCAAAAAAAGAAAGGGTATTGAAGTTATATCAAATTAGTAAGATATTGTGCCAAATTATGAGTATTTTTCTATTATTTATAAATAAATTAGTAAGATATTTGATGTCCTAAATGCACAACTCAGTGATAAGTACATTTTCTGTTATTACAGATAACTTAGTAAGATATTTGTTGTCCTATATGTATAGCTCAGTAACTGCTAAAATTACTTTATGGAAAAAATTAGTAGAGAATTTTGATTTCAGTTTCTATGAAAAGAATCCCGGTCCTTTCATCATTATAGCAACTTCTACAATAGTTAGAAAATTTCAAGGTGTGATACTTTGGTTGGATGAGTTCCATAGGCATTGTGCATGAATTGAATTCAAAAGATGCAAAGAATCTTTGGAGTGTGATTTTAATCTTTTATTTTCTAAATAAGCGAGGTTGCCTTTTTCGCCACAAGTGCTACGAAAATCTATGTAAATCTGCAAATGGAATATGTGGCATCATTGATTGAAAGGTTAGTATTTGTTTTTAGGATCGAATGAAATGCAGGTTTGACAATATATTTTACACGCCTATTGAAACGTTGTATAGGTTTTTAACCATTTCTATTGCTATCCAAGCTCTTGAGAGCTCTTCTCCAAATAAGATTTCTGTAGAGGAACATATGTTCATTAATAGGATGAACATTAAATAGTTGTTGAAAACTTATTGGGATATTAATATGATGGTAATTTTGATAATTTTTGTTTCTTTTCTATAAGCATCAAAAGTATCAATGTCTTCACAGTGCACCATATTGTTTTTGTAAGAATATATTATTACTATTAGGGCAAAGATAATAGATATCAATAATTTTTTTGGTTGGTGTTATATTTCATGCAACTTATGTAGCAAGAAAGCAGTTGCTGCTGATTTTATTCTTTCTGGTTTTAGTGTTCGTATATTTAGCACTTTTGTTGCTTTTTGTTTTGAAAGCATTTTGCATGCTATCTATGATAACAAAAATTTCTTATTAGTTAAGAAGATGAGAGGCCACCATTCAAATAAGCTGTGATGTGGTGCATGTGTTTTGCTAAATTATAGGTACAAGATACATCTCAAAGTGAAGGATAAAATTACAGCATCCACCTTTGTTTTGTTCAATATTGATGCAGAGAAGTTGCTTGATTCATCAATTCATAAGTTGCTTAATAGATAAACACCAAATAACAGTGATATTCCTACGTAGATTTGCAGCCTCTATGAAAAGAATTTTATTTTTAAGTTAAAACTCAACAGCTACAATTGAAAGAGGGCCTAGAAAATTTTTGTATTTCAAAGATTTTTGTGTCCGATGAGAAATTTGAATTACAATACAGATCCCAAAAGGAGGGAAGGGTATAGTGAGATTTGGTTTGTGGTGATTTGTTTAATATACTTATATTGTCAGTTAACTGTTTATGATCAGCTTTGCAGAAAGATTTTTTGAAAGAAGATCAGAACTTTGAGAAGAGGCAGCTGAGCAAGGGCAATTTGGCAAAGAAGGTAGATTCTATAACCATCTAGTTTATGATATTTCACTTTGTTAATGGAAGCAACTTGTGGAATTTACTTTAGAAGTTATTTTTTTTAAGAGGATTCCATTGAGGAGTCATCAAACTCTTTTGAGGATTCTAAGGAAGAATATGATGGTCCTAATACTATTAAGGATAGGAAGAGAAGAAAGAAAATTATCGATGATGATGATATTGATGATGCTGGGAGGAGCTTGCGCAATAAGAAGGCTGTTTAATGAATTAGTTGTTTTGGTGTTCTTTGAATTGGATTTTCTTATCATATAAAACAGTTAGCTAAGAATAGTTGTTTTAAGTTTTTTGATTGGGTTTGTTATTCACATAAGTGTGTTTATAACTCATTTTTTTGCAACTATTTGTCGATGAAGACATATTTAATTACGAGCTTTTTCTAAGGTCAATTTTTACGTGCTGTTGAAATACATTTATTGTTGCAGTGGAAGATATTTGTGTCCTCTCATTTGCGATATTGATATTTTTTCAAAGAATTACATGAACATTTATGACATGTTGGCGGTATCTTTTGTCACGAAGGTATTTACTTTCAATAGATAAGTTTGAAATAATAGCTTTCTTTAGTTCTTTGCTATATGTCTTTCGAGTCCACACTCCGAAGCATCATGATATGGAGGGTGATCATTTAGTGAAGGTAAGGTATTTACTTTCGATAGGTGAATTTGAAATCATAACTTTCTTCGGTTCTTTGTTGTATGTCTTTCCGGTCCAGACTTTGATAAATTGAATTTGTTATCATTTTGTTTTATAGACGTTTATGTTTTCATATTGATAAATTGATTGATATATCTATTGTTTACAGGACATGTTGAAACTATAGGAAGCTGATTTCCTTTGTTGTTATAAATTTCGACATTTCTGTATATCGCGGTGGAGGATATCAGTTTATAGTGAAGGCATCTTTCATTGCATTTTTTTTTCAATTCAGCCAGCTTTTCGATTTTGTTTGTTTGTCGGGTTCATGGAAGGTCTATTTGCTCACTTCTCTTTTCCTTTTTTTTTGTCTTAGCTTCGTGCATCAATGGTTCTTTCATGTTTGTTGGCTACCTCATTTATGGTTGCGGCATCGCAGAGATACCAAGTTTCAAGAAAGAAATTATCGTACCTTCAGACTGTTCATTTGTTTTCCTTATATAATTCCGTATTTCTCTTAGTTTTAAACCCTTTATGATTTTATTGGACAAATAAGCGTAAGCTATTTCATGTGCAGGCTAATTTTTGGCTCTTTTAGTCTGCAAATTGTCCGCACAAGGAATTGAAGTGTAAGACTCATAAAAATAGATTTTTGGAAAGAGTACTTACTGTCAGAAATCTAAAAATGATCGAATCAAGTCATAGAAATAAAAATTCTGCACGAGCTGAAGGACATTAATGGTGTAAATTTGAGAGAGTTATGCAATTGATTAGAGTCAGAAGTTTCATGGCAGAAAGTGATAATTCCATAGATTACTTTCAAGAGTTGAAGCTGTCGTACATGATGCACATGATAGATCTGTTTGAGGATGATTTTGCCACTAGAGTGAAAGGAAAAGTGACTCTGTTTATGTTCAATTTTATGGAATGGGAAATTATGTTTATCCTATTGGTGTAAAAGCAATTCATGCATTGATCAATTGCTGTGCTATTTTGACCGTTGTCATTTACGGATGTTAAAAAAATATCAATTTCCATAAATAGTAAGTTCATTTAATATTTCATGTTGTGTGTTCAAAAGCATCAGTTTCCATATTAATTTTTAACGAGAAGCATTTAGAATAATGATTCCATCTGATGTTGATCAAATGAATCATCTTTATCCCATAGGTGTTGCTAGAAAAGAGTACATATATTTCTAGGACAAATGCACAAAACATTTCCCTAATAAGAGTATGCATACTAACCGACTTCCCTTTCAAATTAAAATGGCCGGCATGCATAGATATAGCAACAACTTCTATGGAGCATTATTAATTGCAACAACGATATCCATTTGTTGATTAAAAAAAGAACTTTTTGGTGGAAAATAGAAAAAAAAATTTAGCACCTATTTGTTTATAGAATTAGTTAGTCCAGAAATAAATGGATTGGACCATGTTGGACAAAGTTATTTTCACTTCATAAGATCGAGGTCAAAGTAGAAATGCAACACCCATCAATTTTAACATGCGAGGCTCTTGCAATGCCTATACTATTCTACGGAAAGTAGCCTTCAAAAGAATTTAAATGATAATAGCAGTAATAAGTGTATTCAAATGAGTTTAAGGGATTTTATTCCATCTTTTTTCTGTAAAAGATTGGGGTTTCAAGATTTTGCAAGAATAGGCCTTTATTTGCTTTAGGTGGTCATCGCATATGATGTACGATGGATTATTGTCAAAAAAAAGTGGCTCCCTCATGGTGACATGGCGAACAGGTATGTTGGATAATGCAATATAGATGATAGAAGATATTATCTATGTTTTTAAACACTAACATACATATAGAAAAGTAGATACACGTGTAGACTAGCTTGCTAATAAGCATAGATATGAAGGTATGAATGCTAACTGCATGCAGAGCTTTATTTCTGAATTAGAATGACCAGCATGCATGGTTTTCGATCTAATTATATTGGCAAATCCTAGAGACAATTATCAAATAGCAAGGGTTAATTTCCAGAGGTGCTTCTTAGAGATCAATGCCAACCCAAGCTATATTGATGAGAAATTGAGTCCTTTGGCATGATTTCACCGCCTGTTCTCATGGCTGCAGCATCTGCCCTTAAAACTTGTGTGAAATAACTTTTATTTGTTATCTTACCTCTTGATAAATAAGGATTACATGATTCCAAGAGCCAAGAAAACCTTTTCTTTATGAATTACGATGTTTTTGTTATCTCTGTTTCATTTTTTGATGCAAATGATTGCCGATCTCCTTCATAACTTGAAAACGATTGAGCAAAAATCATGTCATCCCTTCAAACAGTAACTTGATCGATCTTTCTAAACAGCTATAGTTGTTTCTCAGTTCGACATTCTGTCGGTAGGTAACTTTATTATTGAATTGGGATTTTCTTTTTCTCCTTTTTATCCTAAAAAAAGGAAATAGAACAACGATCTTTTTTAACCTCAGGACTACCTTGAATTGTGATTTCAGAACACATTCATGGCTTTCCAAAAAATTTCAGAGCAGGGTTTGGTATTTCATACTTGCTTTCAAGTCCTCAACGGCACATCTTAGACAAACTACTTGATAAACTTAGTATATACCAAAGATTGTTGCACATCCAAATCATTGCAATTACCTTATGAACCATATCAAGCTTCAACTGTTACGTAATAAAATATATCTGAAAGGATCGTTTCTACGTACGAAGTTGCAATTTCTCCGTGGGAATCATCCGTGGCAATAGTCAACTACCTAATGGAATGATTACTGCCAATTACAGCAATGCCATAGGTTGCAAGTCTAAGAAGATTCCATTATGGTACTAATATATCCTTCCCCTGGCCCTCCTCTGCCGTTGGTTGCGTTATTCATTAAGTGGGAAAGCAGAGCAGTTTTTTTAAAAAAAACCACATACAATAATTGTTCACATACTCCAACTCTTCATATTCCAAGACCACCAATCATGTTAAAGCATCCATTCACGCTTGATGCATTTAAAAACCCTATTATTTCTTTTCCTAATCTTTTTCACTTGCTTGCTGCGATTCCCTGCTTCATCCTTTCACGACCTAACATGCAAACATTCAATATTGGCACATCAAGTTGCCCAACTTTGTTTTAAGTCCACCTATTTCGCTTATAGCTTCGGTAAGGTTTTTCCCATCCTTTTAACTTCATCTCATTGCTCATTGTTTTGTGCTCATTCCTTCAAATTTCCCGCCTTTTTACTGTTTCAGTCACCACAAAATTCTGAGGTCCCGGTTCTTCAATTTTACTTGACTAGACACTTTACAAGAAATTATTGCCAGGAAAGCGCTTCTGAACTTTCCAACACTAAAATTAAAAATAGCAAATTAGGCAAATTATAATATTATTGTGAAATTTTTTCATATACATTATAGCCTTTACAAATTCTGCTAGATTGCACATCTCTCCTTACAATTGTCTGTAGTCTCTGTACGTTTAATTAATTCTTCGTTTTTCCTTTCAATACATGAGAAGATATTATTGGACCGTACGAAAATTAATAATTTTCATTTCAATTTAATTGTGCTATAGGAGTTAGAATGGATCTGATTGCTGCGTCCCTGTAAGAGTTCATTGCTTCCGCGAATGTTCCCATCGATTCTTTTCTCCTACGCCATGAGCTAACAGGTTAATTTTGGCCAGAGAGAAAGAATGCTGAAAATGAAGCTTATGAGATATACAACTAACCTACAATGTAATAGGAAGGAGGAGTTTCATAATTTATAGAAAGAGAAGTTCGGTTATGCTAGGATGAGAAGAAAGATTGCACTGATTCGGAAGAACTATAAACATGATCCTCGTAAAATAGATGCATCGGCACTACAATTTGTCCACCTTTTCAAACAATCAATGAAGTTCAATAAAAATTATTGGTGCGAAATCTGATTGTTGCTGAAATACAGGCTGGAGTCGGAGAAGATGAGATCACCGCCGGTGACCTGCAAAATAAGTCTCATTCGGAGTCGAAGGTGGTGGCTCCGGCAAAATCCTCCGACGATCAAGTCAGCTCTTTCGGTCAAAAGAAATTGAGTGCTCGGAGAGATTTTAGTAGAGTTTTGAAAAGAAAAGAAGAGCTTAGAGCCTGAAGAAAAAAGCATATTTGAAGGGTCTCTTATATAGATGGAGCCTGTCGCAAACTGATAGTGACGGTCATAACCACCTGGTAGTGGGTCATTCGAGGCCACGTGGAGTTTATTACGAAGGGTGGTGTCTATTGTCGTGACATGCCAGCTTGCTGGAACCTTACGGCTAAAGTCCGGATGGGATAGCTGCATGCAACGAAGAGTCCCCGATTACTGTCGTTTCAAAGGAATTCGGAGACACTCGAGATCGATAATGCATGAACTATTGTTTGCTATATTGAGGGCATGTGCCGAAGTCCTTTTGAGCTGCTGGGAGGAGTCTGGAAGAAGTTCCACCGAGAGAATGGTGAAGTCCATTTGAAGGAGAAGTCCAAAACGGGATTCGACCGTTGGAGAAGTCTGACTAAAATTCGACTGTTGGAGAAATCCGGACGGGATTCGACCGTTGGAGAAGTCTGACAGAAATTTGACTGTTGGAGAAGTCCGACTGAGGAAGAAGTCTGGCAGGAGTCTGACTGCTGGAGAAGTTCAGAAGAAGTTTGGTTGTTGGAGAAGTTCGAAAGAAGTTCGACTGCTAGAGAAGTCCAAAAGAAGTTCGGCTGCTGAAGAAGTCTAGCTGAAGGAGAAGTCTGACAGGAGTCCAACTGCTGGAGAAGTTCAGAAGAAGTTTGACTGCTGGAGAAGTCCGAAAAAAATTCGGCTGCTGGAGAAGTCCAACTGAGGGAGAAGTGCGAGCGGAGTTAGACTATTGAAGAAGTCTGGTTGCAGGGGTTCGCTGCTCATAATAAAATATAGAAGCTCATCTGAGACTGATTATCCGACCAAACTTCAGTGGGAACAGATTTATCCCCAACAATAGTCCTCCTACTCTCGAGTTCGAAATTCGAAGGAAGGAAGTACAAAAGTGATCGTCGAAGTTTCTTTTAGCTTCTTACGCCTGTTGGATGAGACATTTTTGGCGTCTACCGTGCTCATGCCGAAACATTTTAAATACCAAGTGATTTTGAAAAGACAGTCCTTCATATTTTCCACCGAAACTCTATCCCAGGTATGGTGCCATAAAGACTCCATGTATCGCCACTTCTTTGTCATGATGAGCGGGACACACGGTGCATGCTAATCGATCGAAGTCGATGTGCAATCATAACTACCTTGGATTGCCTCTGGCTATTTAAGGCCTTCTCCTCCCATCCGAAAGCCATTCTTGCCCGAGTCTTCTTCTTCCTCCGATCTCTGTTCTTCTTCCACCCAAGGGTTTTAGCTTTCTTCCTTGTCTTCTCGAGTTTCGGGCGTCCTTTCGATTGATTTTCATTGCACCCACCATCTTTCTGTCCTTTCCAAACAGCTTAGGTCAGTTTTTCAATTCTTTTCTTTGAGTATTCGTGCTTTTTTAGCTTCTTGCTCTTCTGATTTCTCTATAGTAGTATTTATCCTATATTTTTTTTTATTTTTGGAGGATTTTTTTGGGATCTTATTTTAATCTGAATGTCTTTCGAAACCTCCCACTCCATCGATTCTTGGGGCTCGCCTGAACCGACCTTCCTAAATCCTGTACCCCTGATCGAGATCGAACCTAGGAACATGTCTCACTTATCCTTTGTTCCAGATACCATCTTGTCCATTCTTACTCCGAATGATCTTTCTTTGATCTGAATTCAATATGGGATTCCTCCAGAATACGACCTCGAACTCCCTAGTTCAGATGATCGAGCCAGTTCTCCTCCGATCGATTGATTTTGTTTATACTTAGAGATCTTGCATGCCGAGCTTCAGCTTTCACTACCCTCCTTTATAGTTGTCCTCTTCCGATTTTTGAACATCTCCTTCGCCTCCATCGTGCCGAACTCCTTTCGGTTTGTTATAGGTTTCCTTCCCCTCTGCCATCTGGCTGAAGTTCGACCGACTGTCTTGTTATTCCAAAATTTCTACACCTTCAGATGCCATCCTTCCGCAAAGAACTGGTGGTACTTCTCCTCCCAGTTTGGTAAGAAGGGGTTACTAAAAGGCACTCCTTCTTTTATTCATAACTGAAAGGAGAAGCACTTCTTCGTTCAATGTCCCATCTTGTTGCTTGACCTTCCTCCTTAGGGCTTTCTTAGGGAATCTATCCATCGAGCTCCTAGTTTAGATGGATCCGATCTTGAATCTTCTAATCGACTCAAGGAATACCGAGCTCCTCCTCTTCCAGATCTTTTGAGGGAACAAACTTTGTTCGACTTCGATTTGAGTCCTCTTGACCCTGCTGGTATTAGTCGTGCATACGTACATGCATATGAATTCTTATAAAGTTTCGTATGTACCTCGGTTGACTATACATTTTTTTTTTTTATAGAAATGGATATCGATGCCGTAGAAAGACTCACCAAGGACCTGTATGCCCAAAAGAAGAGGAAGGAGAAGGCTCCAGGTGAAGGCTTAAAGTGGATGAAGGTCGGCGCCTCCGACCCTACGACTCATGCTGCCACCAATGTCATTCCCGAGGTCCACCCTGGAGATGAGGTCGTCCCAACCACATATGCCGATGTTGTAGAAGGGGAATCTCTTCCCTCCCGAGCCCACGAATCTCCCCACCGGGGATTGCGCGCCCAATCCCTCCACTAACAAAGGAAAAGAGAGGAGGAAGGGGAAAGCAGCCATTACGAAAAAAGCCCGCAAGATGCATCAGGACGAGCCTAGCCAAAGCAGCGGCGATGACCAGGGACGAACCCCTTTGATAATTCGGATATCATCTATAACCTGATAGATAAGTTTGCCCTACCAGAGGAAGTGGACCGCCTAGCCGATCTTGACCAGAGGTAGTTCGTCTGGGAGTCTTTCGGAACTGTCCTTAGGGTAATCATCTTGTCATACTTTTTTTCATTTTCTCACTCTTTCTTCCTTCATCTTACAGCGATCTGTTCATGACAGTCGGACAACCACATGCTTGCCCATCTGAAGAGGGCAAATCATATGAAGGCGTCCAGCAGTCGAACTCCTTCCAAACTTCTCCAGCAGTCGAACTTCTCCAACAGTTAGACTCCTGCCAGACTTCTCCTTCAGTCAGACTTCTCCAATAGCCGAACTTCTTCCGGACTTTTCCAGCAGTCGAACTTCTTTCGAACTTCTCCAACAGCCGAACTTCTTTCGAACTTCTCCAGCAGTTGGACTCCTGCTAGACTTTTGCCTCAGTTGGACTTCTCCAACGGTCAAATTCTTACCAGACTTCTCCAACGGTCGAACCCCATCCGAACTTCTTCAACAGTCAAATTTCAGTCGAACTTCTCCAATGGTCGAACCCCATCTGAACTTCTCCTTCAAATGAACTTCACCATTCTCTCGGCGGAACTCCTTCTGGACTCCTTTCAGTAGCTCGAAAGGACTTCGGTGCACGCACTCAATATAGCAAACAACAGTTCATGCATTATCAATCCCGAGTGTCTCCAAACTCCTCTAAAATGACAGTAATCGAAGACTCTTCGTTGCCTGCAGCTATCCCATCCGAACTTTAGCCGTCAGGTTCCAACAAGCTGGCATGTCACAGCAACAAATATCATCCTTCGTAACAAACTTCACGTGGTCCCGAATGGCCCACTATCGGATGGTTACGATTGTCACTATCAGTTTGTTACAAGCTCCGTCTATATAAGAGATCCTCCAGATACGTTTTCTTCTCTAGGCTTTAAGCTCTCTTTTTCTTCTCAAAATTCTGCTAAAATCTTTTTGAGCACTCCATTTCTGTTGGCCGAAAGAGCTGACTTGATCGTCAGAGGATCTTGCCGGAGCTACCATCTCCGACTCTGGATGAGATTTGTTTTGCAGATCACCGACCTCATCTTCTCCGACTCTAGCCTCGATTTCGGCGACAACCAGATTTCACACCAACAGGAGTTATCGCCGCCTTGGATTGATTCATCAAAAGGGTATGTGAGTTCTATAATTTTAAAGTAAATTTCATGAATTTGTTCCCTATCATTTCATAAATATGGTATATTGGTTTTTAAGTGGAGCTGTATTTGTTATAGAATATTTTTGCTTCTTTAATTTCAAATTTGTATTTATTTATTGTTGTCATTACTACCATTGCAAAATATTTTCAATACATAAATAGTACTATTTTACCTTAATTTTTTAAGAGAAATTGTTCCATTATTGATCCATAAAAAACTTAGTTAACTAATGCATTAATAAATAATTTTATTTTATGAAATTATAGTCAAAGCATTATACTCTATGATAATTGTTATATTGTTGGATGAGAAAATATTAGATGCTACTTATAATATTTAATAAACACATATTTCTAATGATATTTCAAATCGAAGTTTCATTCAAACAAATAATGAAGGAAAAGATGAGGGCCATAGACAGTCAGACAATGTGACTGGTAAAAGCTTGGAAAAGAGAAAGCATTTTTTTCATCATACAGGTATTGCTATGCCCATTTCAAACTCATTATTTTCCATACTTTGCTTTTGATCGGTGCAACATGATAATTCCATCAATTTTTTTATTATATTTTTTTTAAAAAAATACAACATACACAGATAATGAACACTAAAAAAGGAAACAGTGGACCACTCTTCATGAAAATAGAAAGAAAAGAATGGCTTCCACAACTACTGCTGAAATCATAGAAAATGGAGAGTATTTCGATATTCATCTTTAACTCATTGAAGTTCATTTTAAAGATTTATGCTTAATAATATACTTACCTTATGGTTGGTATCAATTATTTATAGAACCTTTATATCAAAATTTTATATCATAAATATTGTAGAAACTTATGTGAACTTTTTCTATTATTGCCTTTTTATAAATAATATATTTTTATTTTCTGTATTGACCAACATTCCAGCACCAAGCTACATTGAATCAAAAGATGAAGACAATGAAAGGCTGAAGAAAAAATAATGCAGAATTTCTAATCAAGCTCCAAACATTGACGAACAAAAAACTCACGATACGGGTATAATCATATTTACACTTTAAACTCTCTATTCCATTTTTGTATTTACTATATTTTTATTATTTTGGATAAATAACAATGCAAATACTTATTATCATTATTTTATTTTACAAATTTGGCAGATTATCATACACATGCCAATGTTGCGGTGCTATTCTATGGTAGTATGAGGAACAAACTTACAAGACAAAAAATATTGCAGCCGAAGTTCTCATTTTTGTTGTATGGAAGGATGCGTGTAGATTCCATTATTAAAAGAACCACCTCCTTTGCTGAAATATCTATTAAGACCGGCATCCGACCAAAAAGGTGTGAAATTCTACAAAAATATCAAAGCATACAACTCCATATTTGCTTTCACATCTATGAGAGGTAGAGTTGATACTGCAATCAATCATGCAAAGAGCCCTTATGTGTTTAGGATCAGTGGGCAAAATTTCCATAGAATCGATGAGTTCTTTGTTGCCAGAATTTGGAAAAAAATAAAGTTTTGCTCAGTTTTATATATATGATACCGAAAATGAAACAAGGAACGGGATTGATTCTTTATAGAAGAATGATATGCACGAAGATATTGATCCCGAAATTGTTAAAGCTTTATCTAATATGTTAGATAAGGACAATAATTTGGTCAAATCTTTTAGGATGGCAAGGGATCGATATAAAAGTCATCCAGATTCTGAGTTCCATTTGCGGCTCATAAGCAACAGAAATCGAGATGGTCTCTGAAGTTATAGGCTTAATAGTTGGTGATTTTAATGTAGAGAACTTTCGGTGGGATATTACAGTGGAGCATAGAACAAAGGGCCTCCAAAGAATCATAGATCTTCATCCAAGTTTCATGTCTGTGACATACCCATTAATACATCCTTATGGTGAGGATGGATATAGACTTGGCATACTCTTGAGGGAAATTTTTAACAGCCCTTTCAGAAGGCAAAAATTGAGCATGAGAGAACATTATTGCTTTAGACTCCAACAAAGATTAAATGACGGTCCAACTTTTCTTCAAAATGGTGGGCTTCTATAACAATATATAGTTGATTGTTACATGGCAATTGAAGAAGAAAGATTTCATTGAATTCGAAGTAATCAAAAAAAACTCAGAACAAATCTTTATAATGGTTTGATGGATGCTATTTATCGAGATGATTCTAACTATAATAAGTTAGAAAAATCGATACATACTGGAGGACCTAAATACAGAGTCCAAAATTATCAAGATGCTATGGCAATATGTAGATGGGCTAGCTATCTAGATTTATTCATCACTTTTACTTGCAATCGAAAGTGGCCGAAAACAAATGACATGTTGTGCTTAGTTGAACGACGAAAGCCGGGTGGAAATCATATGTAGAGTTTTTGAGATAAAATTATATATCAACCGATGCAAGATTTAAAAAAGAAAAAATCCTTTGGAGAAACGATCACATGTGAGTAATCTCTTATCCTTATATTTACATACAATATTTCGAGTTTATCATTTGGGAATGCATACTAAAATAATATTTGCATCATTCATATTAATCTTATTGACTCTACCTTTTATTTTAATGTATTACAGGTCTATACACAATTAAGTTCCAAAAAAGAGGCTTGCTACATGCACATATATTACTTTTTTTGCATCTAACTTTGAAAAGTCCTTTTCCAGATCACATTGACAAGTTAATTAGTGCAGAAATCTCTGATTTGGAAATAGATCCTGATGGATACAATGGTATCAACAAGTTCATAATTCATGGACCATGTGGGAAATTTAATGCAAATTCACCGTGCATGTTCCAAGACAAATGCACAAAATATATTCCTAAGAAATTCAATGATCAAACAATAGTTGATGCAGATGGTTGTCCTATTTATAAAAGGAGAAACACATGCATTCAAGTTGAGAAGAAGGATATACTATTAGATAATCGGTATGTGGTGCCTTACAACAAGAATTTAATTGTCAGATTTGATGCACATATCAATGTTGAGCTTCGTAACTACTTGAGATCGGTCAAATATTTATTCAAATATGTGTATAAAGGCTCTGATAGGACACACTAGAAATTGATGAAATAAAAATATATTTGGACCGTAGATACATATCAGCAAGTGATGCTTGCTAGAGAATTTTCTAACTGCCGTTTTACTTACCAGGGGAGCATACGATCATTTTTGAAAAAAATAAGTCGCTAACAAATGTCCTCAACAAACTTGGTATAGAAAAAATAAAGTTTACTGAATGGCTTGAGATAAACAAGAAATACAGTGATGCAAGAGAGCATTGGGTGTGGAATGGGAATCGACAAAGTTTGAACTAGAAGGAAAAATGGCAAGGCCACTGGGAGAATATTTTTTGCACATCCTTCAAGTGTTAAACAATTCTACATGAGAATATTTTGCGGAACATTGTGAAAGGAAGTACTTCGTTTCAAAGTATTAGAATAATGAATGGGGTGATCGCATATCCTACATTTAAATCTGCATGTTATGCTTTAGGTTTATTGGATGATGATAAAGAGTGGAATGATCGTCCTACGAAAGCTGCATCGTGGGCGACAGAAAATGAATTGAGGCATTTTTTTATGACGATGCTTATTCATTGTCAAGTTGTTGATGCATACCAGCTTTGAAAATCTAATTATAGTATCTTATCAGAGGATATAAGTTCATTGCAAAGAAAAAGGTTCCAAATTCAAGCATCTAGCTAGAGTTGAGCGAACAAGAAATTGAGGCTTACACATTGTTTGAGATTGAAAATATCTTATTAAAGATGGGCAGAAGTTTGAGAGATGTAGATGGAATGCCTCTTCCTGATTCTTCTTTAATCAGAGATTTGGAAAATTGCTTGGTGAATGAGGAACTTGATTATAATTGTGAGCAATTGAAGATACCGTTTGAAGAATCCTTTGATTTCTCAAAAAGCAACTTATGAAGCAATAATGCATTCGGTTGACGACGGAGAAGGTCAGTTATTTTTCATTAATGGATATGGTGGTGCTGATGAGACATTCTTATGAAAAATAATAATAGCAAAACTCATATCAGAGTCAAAAATAGTCTTGCCCATTGCAACTTCGGGTATAGCTGCTTTGTTATTACCCAATGGTAGAACAGCTCATTCGCAATTTCGCATCCCTTTAGATGTCATGGCAGAATCCTCTTGCAAAATCCGACAAGGTACTCAATTAGCTGAACTTCTTTACAAGACTTCATTGATCATTTGGGATGAAGCGTATATGGCAAATAAATTTTATTTTAAAGCTTTGGATTAAAGCTTGAGAGATTCCCTGATCAAGTTATGAAAATACTTGTGAAAAACCTTTTGGAGGTCTTACGGTAGTTTGTAGTGGTGATTTCTATCAAATACTACCAGTTGTTCCCAAGGGTAGAAGAGCTGACATCGTTGACGCTTCACTTAATTCTTCTTATTTGTGGCCATTTTTCTAAATCTATGAGTTGAAGCAAAATATGTGACGTTGTAGTGGAAATATTAGTGACTCCAGATGCTACTAAATTAGCTACTTTTGACAGATGGCTGTTGCAAATTGGTGATGGTTCCTTTTATGATGACATTGATGGAGAATTAATTCAACTTCCATCTAACATCACTCTAAAATTTGTTGCAGATCCTATGAAATGCATTGTTGAAGCTATATATCCATCACTTTTGGATAAATATAATGATCCTGCATATTTGAAAGAGAGAGCTATTTTAACACCAAAAAATGAAATGGTTCACGAGCTGAATGAAATGATCATCGATCTAATACCAGGTAAAGGAAGAACTTATTTCAGTTCAGACAATATCTACAAAGCAAATGCGGACATAAATGATGAGAATCTTTTATACCCAATAGAATTTCTCAATAGTCTCGAATATATAGGGGTTCCCAATCTGATATACAACTAAAAATAGGTGCTCCTGTTATGCTTCTCAGAAACCTTAATCAAATAGGAGGTTTATGCAATGGCACAAGATTGATTATAAAACATCTCGGTAAATGGTCGGTTAGTGCTAATATTTTTTTTGGAACAAATGTTGGTATGTGAGTTACAATTCCAAGAATTATCATGTCACCTAATGAATCGAGATGGCCATTCAAGCTAAAAAGATGGCAGCTTCTATTGGCACCATGTTTTACCATGACAATCAATAAAAGCCAAAGACAATCTCTTAAATGTAGGCTTATTTCTTCCAAAGCAAGTATTCACACATGATCAATTATATGTGGTTGTATCTTGAGTGAGTACAAGAGAAGGATTGATGATATTAAATGCGGATGATGAAGCACAGGATCCAACATCTTTGGAAAATATAGTTTACAAAGAAATATTCAACAATACATCAACATTAAGTTATTAGTACCAAGGTACATCAAATATTTTCTTTTTTTTCTATAATTTGGTTATTTTCTTTTTAAAATTCATCTTTGCTTGTCCTTTAATCCTGCACGATTGATCTTGCTATTCAAAAATAGTTACTCTATTTATGCTGAATTTTCATGATCAAATTCATTTGTTGTAGGTGTATTTTCCTAATTTCTCTAAGAAACGTTTGATTTATTGCATCTAATTAAATGAATGACACAAATGATATAAAAGAAAGATTGCAGTTTAAGATCTAAAGAAACATGAATCCATGATAAGTGTGTCTTTCTTCATTTTCCTACATTTCTTCAGTTGATCGAATGAAATGCTTGCTGTGTTAAACTGAAATCTTTCATCTTTTTTATTTATTTTGTATTTTTTAGGTTCTTCGCTCGCAAAAGGTCTAATTTGGGATCGAATTAAAGGTCAGTTTTTTAATTTTGTAATCATCGAAATCCTGCCATTTTTAGCCAATTTGAAGAGATTTTGTTTCATGTTTTTCTCCGTCTCTTGATGCTTTACAACTTTTGTGGAAAATTTTCACGGATAATTTGCTCAAGAGGCATTCATAGTTCTTCCCTATTTCACTCCTCTTTTGAAATTTTAAATCTCTTTAGAATTGGCTATCAATTTATGAATCTGAACATGTGTAACAGTTCATAACTTTTAGAATTGGCTATCAGTTTATGAATCTAAACATGTCTAGCAGTTCATAACCTTATTCATTCCTGTCAATTGCCACTACACAATAGTAAGAACGTGATCCTTTCTGTTGAATTGCAATCTAGTCGGTTTTCTTTTTAAATGAGATTTTTTAATGTTGAGACTGTCTGTTTCAATGTCTAATTTTCTAAAGTCTTATTACACTTTTAAGTGAATGGGGATTAAGATCAAAAGATTTTCAAGGAGAAGGTTAATTATAGGATTCTATCTTATTTTGCTCTCTGTCATAGTCTTCATTTCTGTTCTAATCACTTTCATTTCACATATGTTGGATCTTTTCGAAACTACAGTTATTTTTAATTATTTGACTCTAAATTTTATTGGCTTCATCTGTTTCTGTGATTCTATTTTTGGGGAATCCAATTATCTTTGCTTCTATAAGAAAAGGGAAAACCTCAGCAGACTTTAGTATAAGGTTCATAGATTTATTTTTGTAGAAACCTCGCACTACAGAGTTCAACATGATTTATGTCAAAATTGGTGCCTGTTCTTTTAAGTTGAATTAAAGGGTCTCACTTGCACAGGTCTTTTAAGACTTTCATCAAACAGTACAAAATTTTCTTAGTTTTTAATACATTATAATGGAATATGGCAATTCCTTTTTTGACAATTGAGGTTTGGCTCCTATTGCATCAATAATGTGCTGCAAAAGTTTTTTTTTTTTTTTTTCCCTATTTGTAGAATTGAAGGGGGAGAAAATTATCAACAAAAGCATAATCAGCAAACAGTTATCGAGAACAATCGGATGGAGAACTTCAATGATCAGGAAGAAGACAAGCAGCTTCACAAAGTTCCTAAACAGTACCATTCGACTTCATGTTCTTTATAAAAATGCTCATAAAACCGCCTTTCATCTCATAAAAGCTATCAAATGCCATTCAATCTCGGGTATGAAATATACATGAAGGTTGTTGATCCCACTGGATCTGCGATATTTGTTTTGTTTGACACGGGAGCCAAGAGATTCCTTGGAAAACCACAATCTCAGCTGCTGGAAGAACAGGACATCATAACAACTGATGTTCCTCAATTGATCAAGGATCTTTATGGGCAAACACTCTTATTCAAGATTTCCTTAAATGATCCCCACATGAAGATATCCTACCCAGATTCGCAACTAGAACATGGGTCTTCAAGTTTTGCAAACAAATCTAGTTAGATTAGTCGATCAATATATGTCATCATGTATTACCATTGGATATTCGTCTATATTACCATTCTATCGACATATTTCATTATATGTTTATCATTTTGCACAATAACTTGCAATCCAAATTGATGCTATCATCTTCAGTTGTTGGTAGATAAATTCCTCTAATTCTAATCAGATTCAGTTATGGATGGGCTTCTTCTTTCTTTATATGATGATATATATAGTTGTAGGGTTATGTTTTTTAATATCTCAGAAATTATCATGTATCTATTCAGTTAGACCAGAATTTTTTTTTTTTTTCCTTCTCATTTACAGTATTTAGTAGTATATAAACGAATAACTTTGTCACAAAGTGACTTGTGATTTTTGAGTGCGACGGTTGGCCATTCTGGTGTCTCAAGTATCTTGGAGATTGATTGTCTAGAGTTCTATTTGGATTCAATTGAATTCGCGAATTCCAACTATTTAGTTTCAATTAGATTCAGGTTTTTTTTACATGCATTTGTTGTTTGTCCGGTGGAAGATAAATATAAAAAAAATATTCAAATGGAAAACATGAATGGAAGGGTCTATCTTTGTGTTAGTTGTCTTCATGTCCTTTGGAAAGTTGAAAAGTGCTTTCTAGCTAAAAGAAAAGTGCAATAACCAATTAATTCAATGACTTGGAGCTATATGTTTTACACATATTAATTTATGCATTTTTTTTAAAAAAAAAAATTGTATATTTTATTTTTTTATTTATCTTATTCAATAATGCTTCAATAAAAAGAAGTTAGCTCACTACCTCTTACCATAGCAGATACATATTTTTCATTGATATGGGAAAATAATAGAGAAAGAAAACCAACCCATGAACATAAATCAAAATCCACTTACAAAATTTAGAATGCAACTTCCATTACCAAACAAAATCAAATCAAAATTATATTCATCAATTGAAATATACAAAAAATAACAAACACACAACTTGATTATGACAAAATAAAATATTTTATTATTATTAAATAATTAGACAAATGCCCATTATATCAGAGATGTTTTCTTCAATCTTTTATTCTCGATTATACCTCATGATTATGCTATTTTTTATCTCCATTAATGTTACTCAACGGATGGTCTATCTCTGTACCACTCTTATCAAATATGATAACATTGAAATTACAATTGCCCTCATCATATTCAAAAACTAGGAAGGATCCGGTTGATATGGAGTAAAAGTCGACAAATTCTCGCCATCCATTTTGTAGCCAGATTTCATCTTCAAATTTGACAATCTCTACTTGCCATTTTTCCCCACTAGGAACCTTCTGAGTTATTTGGCTTGACAAATTATGTTCTTAATTCCTTACAAACTTATTTGGAATACCCTAAAAAGAAAAAAAATCCAAACAAAAATGAATAAAATAAATTAAGAAAATCGGGAAGTAAAATACGCATTTTATTTGAAATAAATATGCAAAATTTTTGGAAAAGGATTATCAAGAAAGTGAGAAATAATATATGCATAAATGAAAATTACATCAATTGAAAAAAAAAAAAAAAAAAGATAGAAAAAAGCACTCTTACAAGCTTCCCAGCAGAAATGGTCTCATCAAGCATCATCTTAAAAAAATGAGGATTGTTGGTAAAAACAATACTCCATTTAGTCTATGTTGCCAACAATCCATTATTCAACAATAAGCTTTACCATGATAAAGCTTTATGTTGTTGCTCCTTTTAATTTTGCAGTTAAGAACACAATATGGTTTATATATAATTATTTTTGACTATTTCAAATAGAAAAGTTTGATGATTAGTTTGAATTGATGTAATTGAAATTTTCTTATATCATTACAAAATATCTTAAATTATAAGTTTTTCCATATATAATTTAAGAAGTAATATTAGATTATTGCTATTTTAATATTTCCTAATTATTAGGATATAATATTCCTAATTATATAATATGCCTAATTAGTAATATTAATATACATCTAGATCTAAATCATTTAATAAAAATTAAATCAATGCCAAACTAATAAATCATTATATTATTTAAATTAAAATTATTATAACTAATATTCATTATAAGATTTTATTATGAATTAAATTCAGCAAATTTTCATACCGGGAAAAAGATTTCAAAAATAAATTTACCATTATTGATAGCCCATAATTTTCTTAATCATAATTATTGATACCCCATAATATTGTTTTCTTGAATATTTATTTTCTTTTCTTTTTTTTGAATAAATAAGATTAAATTTGAATTAATTTTTTTTCCAAAATTTTAGCCATCTTTCACTTTGTCCATGATAAATGACTGATTTCTACATTTCAAATTTTATTCTATTCAGTAAGAAGAGTATTTTTAGCACATTAAATTTTTTTTATCCCAAAATATCAGCCCTATTTGAGCAGATTTTCTTCAAAATGGTACGTCTCTAATTTAATTTCAATCAATTAGAAACAGATATTCAGCCCTTTGGAATACTTGTTCCCAAAATCTCAGCCATTATTCACTGCAATAATGAAAAATGATTAATTTTTCTGTTTCTAATTTTATTCTCTTTAATGAGAAGAAAAATTTTAGCTCTTTGAATTTATTTCCTTCTCCAATTCATATAGCAAAATGCACTAATTACCAAATGAATCTTAAACAAACAAGAGACTAAAAAATGCACATTAACCATATTCAATGATCTCTCCTATATTTACAACAAATTAAAGAATTTTAATATCCACTATACAAAAAACTTAAAACCTATAAATATTATGAATCAGATCCAAGATGAAAACATATATTAACTTTTGCTTCTTTATTTTCCAAAATTATTGAAAAAAATGCAACTACTAAACAAAAATATAAAAATATAAATGCATATTTCATAGATATTATTTCTTCATTAAATGATTAAAAAAGACCCAGCAATTTTACCAGTCATCCTCGAATAGAAGATGTGTAAGAATTTTAAAAGTCATTAGATATACCAATATAAATACCATTGTTATTTCAAAATCCACAACCATCCATACACAAAATGGATACCAAGAAAAGAACTCCCTCAAAAAATATACTAACATTTCTTCCGCATAAAATTATCTCACTCATCATGCACATGGTCCTAGAAGACAACGAAAACAACTTCCCAACAATTGCTACTTGGTATGTTTAAATTATCTTCCATGACTTTCAATTCCTAATTTTACAAATCACATTAATTAATCTCACAAAACAATTTCTCTTTTTCATCACAGCTATAAAGAATTCTTCTGATTTGCTTGTTCTCTAGAAATATTGAGAAGATTTGGACTGACCAATCTCCGAACAAAGCTTCCGCATATTGATGATATAGGAATTATTTTTCTTACAAAATTATCCAAAGCAGAAAATTTCAAAGCTTCAATGCCTCTCAGAACTCATCTTTTCTTCAACAAATATACGAGAGAAGATGGACTATCGCATCTTCAAATTACATTTGGTACAAATTACCCACAGGCTATCTATAATGATGGTATTGCTCTGCTATCACAAAACCTAAATAAAAGAGTCCACTTTTTGCATTCTTTGCTACCACCAAATGAAGATAGAGAAATTCTGAGACAAAATAGAGCCAATTTAGAAGAGATGTTGGCACCAAACGTGCATACGAAAACATGTTGCACGAAGCTTTGCAAACTTAAAACAGAAGACCATTGGTATCCAAAGAACAAAAATATGATTCGTGGCGATAGAAAATTACAAATCAAATGCCTATTTTGTGCAATTGACATAGAGACAATGAAATTGAAACATCTATTAAATTAGAAATAGTTTGTTATATCATCATCTTCTAATTTATTTTTACGTTTTAAAAATAATGTTCTCCATATTCATGCATATAAATTATTTTAATTTCATCCAGATACCTATAATTCAATTCCTCGAGTAATGAAACTGAAACACCCGTTGAATTAGCAAGCTTTTTATATTTTTATAAACCAATATATATGCATATTTTCCTTCATAAAATAATAGATGTTATACTATGTATAATCTCCTTGCTTATAAGTTTCAATCTCTTCTTCAATCAATACTAATTATTCCTGCCAATTAACCTTCTCAATCTCTACAATTACACTTGCTTTGTTCATAGATACTTTAACTTTTAGATTCCTCCATTGATTGGTTAACTCATTCACTCTCACATTTGTGTATTTATTTTATTTCTCATGGCTGCGCGCTGGTAGGTATATAAGGAGCATTAAGAGCCTAAAATATAAGACTAAAATCAGATCGGATATGGATCGAATACTAGCATATCCATATTCATATTTATTTTATCTAATGATTGTAAATACGGATATGAATATTATTCGAATATAAAAATTAATATTCATATTTATTTCAAACGGATATAGATATTAAAAGTATGAATATAATTACGGATATAATTTAGATAATTAAATTTTATGAGTATAAAATTAAAGATATTACTAAATAGATGATAAATTAAGTTAATAATATGTTTATATGATTATATATTTTTGTTAAAAATTAATAAATATTATATAAAATTATATAGGATTATATGTAGATTCAGATATTCGGATATGAATTGGATAGTTATCTATCCATATCCATATCCATTTTTCTTTGATGGATATGAATATGAATACGAATACTAATCGGATCCTTAAATTTCTATCAATATCCGGATTGATTCAGATACGAAATCGATCCGGATGGATAATATCCATACTACTTTCATCCCTACCAAAATGATAACCATGCATATCATTGGCTATGAGCAATTGGATAAGGACCATTCATGTTGAATCGAACGGTCAGAATTTTTTTTTAATCAAAGAATAGCATCTTAGAAAGAAATATTAAACATACCAAATATATTTAACTTTTCAAATAAAAAATAAAAATGAGATTTATTCTTTTATTTTTAAAATTGAGAAAAATATGAAAATGTTTTGGTTTTGGATTTGGATATTGGAATCAGAATTCGGAAAATGGCATGGACGTTTTGGTAAACCTAGTCGCCGTTCATAGCGGTTGCCTGCGAGCCTGCGACTCCCTGCGCTTAAACCCTTCTCCCTCCTTCTCCGCCCTAGGGTTTTAGTACGCCAATCAGGAACCCTAAAACTCCCCTACATCTCTACCAGTTGACGGATCGCCCCTTCTTCGTTGCAGCAAGCAGTGGCCCAATGGCTCTCACTCGATTCAGTTTGATCCGGCGCTTCAGTGGGGCGTCGCAACGCCTTCTGCTTCCCTCCATGTAATCAAATTTGCCTTTTACCACTCTTTTTCGTCTCAATATATTGCTTAAATTGACAACTTGTTTCTAATTTTCCTTTAAATTCTTCAGTTCTCGATGCTCTCCGAGTTTCATGAATTCGGGCATGGAAGGTTGGTTTAAAATCACTGTTTCGACCATCATATGTTTTCTTCTCTTCTGTAATTCTGGACTTTTAGCAAATAGATGAGAATATTTATTTCAAAAAAGCAATTTTTTCCAAGGTTTTGGTCGCCGAAGCATCATGAATAGTTCTTGCGACATTAGCGGCATTCTTGGTTGGAATTCTAGAGATTCCATAATGATATGTTCTATGAAGGTAAAGGTGCTTGGGTGTTCAGCATTATATTGCATGTTGAAGCGAGAAGCTTTCTTTTCTTTACTGATTCTCTTCTTGCTTTCCAGGTCTCTGAGTTAATGGTCTATTCAAATGGCACTAGGTCGATGTCAACTATGAAAGTTCCAGCTGGGGCACGACAGGTGGGTATTGGATTCCCTTGTTTGTTTCTTCTTCACCATTTCATTGTGTTGCCTTGAGCATCAGAGATTAGAAGAAGGCATGCTTATTTTGGAGTGTAGATTGCTTACTCAACAAACGATTCCTTTCTAAAAATATTAGGAGTCTGACAAGTATGGCATCTAAATTATAGTCAACTAATGGAAAGCAATGTACTTAACTTGATCTTCACATTAACGTGGAAAATATACCAGAAAAGACGGTAGGATTGCCCCCTTCTTGTGATCCCCACCTTAACTGGGCCCTTTGTTGTATAGCCTCCTTTGAGATTACATAGGGTACACCTTGACTTTATGCATATTTATGTTTCTCTCTTTTTGTTATTATCTAGATCTATCTTTCAACCTCATCTGAAAGGAAGGTTGCATTACGTCTTGACACTTATAACCACATCTATGCTGTCCTGTTGTAATTTAGAATTAACAGTACACTATACATGTATCTTCACCCATTAATTGTTGACAATGAACATGGACTAATCGTCGTTGTTCGCTCACCCTCCTTGGACTAACCTTGTACAGGAACTCTTAGATTTTTGATGCATCTGATGTTACACAGAAATCACACTTTTTATCCACATATCATTGCTCTTACTTTGTATCTGTCAATCCTCACTGTTGCTATCTTTTGTGATAAAAGCCACTCATATTATTGCATTTGCACCCTATAATTTCACATTTTGCTTAGCATCATATATATGTGGTCCATGCATGCAGTGTTACTTATCACAGTCTTTTTCAAGGTTCTCTACTTCAAACAATAGGCTTTCTTGTCATTACATTGTAACATTTCCTTGTGAGCTATTAGATTATAAACTTAAATTGGTGAACAAGTTGCTACTGCTTGGTGGTGGAACTTTTTTAATCTTCTGGCTCATACCTAACAATCTAACAGTGATACTATTATTAATCCTACCATCCTAATTGCAGTGGCATTGATGCCAAAATCTAGCAAAACATCCATGTTATTACAAGAGAATGGGTTTTTGGTTTTTTGCTATGTTGATATAAACATTTTTTTCTGATTCTACAAGCAATTTGATAAATATTTAAGTTCCATGAAGGGTCTCTTTTTAAAATTCTGCTCTAGGTATTCAAGACCAATTCATAATGAGTTGAAATAAGTTTGAGAGCTACTTGTCAAAAGTTCTCGAACTTCATACATTAACTTAAATGGCACGGTAAGTTCTTGTAATCATGTTTTCAAAATCCTGGCAGGACATTCCATGGGATGCTAGGATGGGGTACCATCCTATGTGTCTGTCTTGCCATCGGTCCAACATCCCGATCAGTGCATCCTTGGACATCGCCCATCCCAAATGTTAGGACGGGGTGGGTTAGCAGCATGTTCTGTTCCAAGGAAAATTTGGGACGACCTGCCCTACGGGATTTAAAACCTTGCTTGCAATGTAGTTTAGTTTGTTCAGTGGTATCCAAGGACTGATTGAATTATTATAGTTTCTTACATCGTAATCTTTTGGATTGAAGAGTTCTCTTGTTATGAGGAAAGTTTATAAAATTTTTTAATTAATACTTGGACAAACTAAACAGCCAATAATTCCCACAAAGGGGGCTGTACTAGGTTTTTGAATTATATATCCTCACTCACACCTGCTTCCTGATACTTTGACTCCTTTCTAAAGTAAAGTCCTTTTATGACTGCCGATTCATATCAGAGTTAATCAATCTATTGAATAGAGATAACTACATATTTCTTGTCTGTCATTTTTTGGCTTTGTATGTCATAACCTTACTTTTATGTAAAACCAAGTGGGTAAACAAAATTGTTTGATGACATTCCATTGTCTTTGTTTAAGGGAAAGAAACAAGGGAAGTGGACCAGCCAAAAGTGGGAGCATATTTCTCAAGTTGCATAAATAATGGAGGTCTTTGTACAAGTAGGGATTCACACCCATGCTTGTTTCCTCCCACATGCATCATGTGCTCTTGATATTAGTGTGTGTATGAAACAAATTATAATATTCTTTTGAAAAAAAAAAAAACTCCAAGACTAGTATCATATTATCACCTTCATATTGTTTTGTCTAAGGGTGGAATTAGTTGGGTTGGCTCAGCTTCAAGTTAGGTCAAGCAAGGACACCAACATACAAAATCCCATCATTGATCCAACCAAACATGAGGTCAAGGCCTCTTGACCTATAACCACCATGGGTCATTTTGGATCACCTATTTGACCCTAATCTAACCTATTTTACAAGACTCAAACCCTAGTAGATTTAAGCTAACCTATCAAATTCAGTTTTACAAGCCTTACTAGATAATTTGCAAAATGATTTAAACAAATAGTATTAAGAAAAAGACCAATCATTAACTAAATTCTTTTGCAAGATCTTGACTCAACCAAACCTAAACTTACATCAACCCAAATAGAACTCTACCATCATGTGGGTCAGGTCAAAGCTAGGACCCATACTGACCCATTAAAAGTTTGGGTTAGAAAATTTGACTCAAACCTGGCCTTAACTAGAAACTTCTTGATCCAAACCTGACCCAAATAGGTTCAGGTTGCGTCAGGTTTTATCACCCTAGTTTATCTACCTTTCATAGGGGTTTTATGGTAAGCATGGCTCAAATGGGTTGACTGTGGGTTTAGTGTTTTTATCCAATTTTTATGTTCAATTGGCGCTCAGGATTGTCAAAGTCATGTCTCACATCCATTTTCAGTCCCTATAAATATCTGTAAATTGTAGAGGTAAATTTGTAGTGAATTCCATTATTCTTCTTTTGAGTTGATTTTAAGGTCTCCTTATAGATAAACTGCCCATACGACGTGAACCTTAAAGTTGGTTGTTGTGTGTCATATATTTGATTTTTTCCTTCTCCATCTCTCTCTCTCTCTTTCTCTCTCTCTCTCGCTCTCGCTCGCTCGCTCAGGGAGGAGGGGATTTGACTATTCATATTTGAAATTGGATGTGATTTAACCATCATGATTTTTTGACTTTATTTATTCAAAGACATCTAAGACTGTACCAAAATTAGGCAATTTAACTTTTGGATGTTGATGCCATTTTCTTTGGAAGAAAATAGAAACTTTCATCAAAAAGAAGAAAAATGGAATCTATCTGAATAAGAAAAGTTTTCTGTATGAAGTTTCAGCAATCTATTTTAAGATTGTTCCCAGGTAATTAGATTATAATCAGCAATAATTACATGTATAATTGAACTCAACTCAGCTCAACTCAACTAGGCCTTAATACCAAACTAGTTGGCTATGTATAAAGATGTAATTATTTTCTCAACTAGGCCTTAATACCAAACTAGTTGGCTATGTATGAGCATGAATCTTGGGAACTAATACTTGTTCATACATAATATTTTTATATATTTATTAAAAGAAATACTAGTATATGTTAGTGGTGTGTATATAATATATATAATGTGCCTTTGTGGCTGTTTATTCCTTCCTGGTTTTTGTTGTGGCTGGCTTCTTAATGTAAACATTGTTGCATTTTTTCATAAACAATTTTATTTCATTACTTGAACTTACCTGGAAACTCCGACTTGCAGCCAATTTGGCTGTTTGTGTCTTTTTTCCTGAACATCTAAAGATTACCCTTGGCTGTAATGACTAGTTTGCTATTATTTATCTGTGTTACTTGGATAATTCCTAATTCTGTGAAGATTGTGAATAATTGTTATTCTATATCTTGTTACGTGTCAAGCTTCAAATAGATAAAAAATGTCAAAGCAACACATGACAGTAAAATGTGCAATTATCTATCTATAGCATAGGTGTTACACCTATCATTTTCTAAGTCAGCTAATACACTTTACTTATCACTATGAAGGGCATACATATCTATCCTGCTGTCCTATCCTTTCTTTGCCGGTGTATCTTTTATGATATGTTTATCGATTAATATATTTTATTGCAACATACTGAAATCCTTATGACTTCTCTAGTTCAAGAAATCCAGCTAGTGTACTGAACCTTATGATTCCATATATGTAGGTGGCTTTGAAAGTGACCATGCTGAGCCCAGGATTCGTCTATGAGCCATATAAGCCTCGTGAACCTATTCCCTTTTGGAAAAGGTAGATCCTTTCTTTATGTTCCTTCAATTTAAACACTTCAAATTCCAGTCATTGGAGCTACAGGTTTGCCAAAGGCTTCATAACCATTTTTAGCAGTCATATTGTTGCGCACCTGATACTGTTCTAATAGAATAAGTAAGATTATGAATAACTGTCCTATTGTGTTTTCAAGGCCTACTCATGAAACATAATCAAATGTTAAATTTTTTGAGTTCTTTAATTTTTGGGGGAATAGTCTATTAGCTATATAAGGCAACTAGATAGTATGGGCCTGATCTTCAAGGCTTCATAAGCAGGCCTCTTTATCCAAAGGTTGCATTGGCACAAAATTCAGCACCCACTGCTTGTATGGTTACAAGTATTTACACCTTGACCCACACCAAGGGATCTAATTGCACAAAACATGGACTAGTTTTTCAGGTACTGACATCTTGAGCAAGAAATCACACTAGACTCTGCACGTACATATAAACTCAGCATATGCAACCCCTATAAACTATTAAGGCCTTGGTAGGGAATGAAAAAAAAAAAAGGTCAAGGAGACTATTGTCAAGAAAATATATGCTGCATTATGGATACAACTAAGTTACTTTGCTATCATTTTCTAACTAAACCAAACAAACAAATATAACTAGGGTGACAAGTCAGCTAGTGCCTTTGGTGCTTGTACAATTGTGCAAGAGTATTTCAGAAAGGAGCTAATTCTGCAATATAGACAGTTGCTTAAGCACCCATGAGATTTGCACAGTCTGTAAAAAATGCTTATAAAAGAGTGACAGATCCTTAAATAGTTGTTTAAGAACCTTCTGGGCTTGCAGAAGTGCCCATTGCATTTCATTTTGTTTAGATTTAGAGCCTTGTAGGCTTTTATAACTGCACAGGATGCTTGAATTAATGCCTGTATTTGTGATGTCTTGTCCAAGTGCTTTAGGCCTAACAATTTGCACAAGGACCGTGCAACTGTCATAGAGCTACTACAGGTACCTGTGAAGCCTGTGCAAATCCCATGTCTTCCTCCGTTGTTATTCAAGTGCTAATAAGCATGTACTGTCTCATCAATGTCCAAGTCTACACCACCTTGAGGCTGCGGATGGAAGTAGAATAAGAGGGAGCAAAAGTCATTTAACCCAGTTGTTCCACCCTTTTTCAGCCAAACACGAGTGCTTGGGTTAAACCACTTTTTTCGAAGGGTAAAACAAGTTTTTCTGGAAAGTTGGTGTGCAACTTTTTTCATTCCAAACCCTTATAGCCCCATAAAGAGTAGGAGTAAATTAACCCATTTACTCTGGCTTTACTTATTCTGCTTCCAAACACAGCCTGAAGTGGGTATGAACGTGCAGACCACCATGTCTATGTTGCAGAATTGGCTTCTTGTCCAAGAATTTCAAACACATGAGAACAACTTTAGATCATCAGACTTGATCCTTCCAGATGAAGTTCTTTCACCAAGGGGCTATGCACCCAAAAAGCTTTCTAATATCAATGATTTTAATTAATACAGGAATTGTCATGTGCTTGTACGAGGCATTCAAGATCTGAACTGTGCATTAAATTACTAGTTTCACTGTGCTCCCTCATTTGACCCCTCTGATTAGCATATAATTTAGAACCACCAAAGTAGAAAAAGTAATATCAAAACTGGAGCGAGAGCTGAAGTTGTGAGCCAGTCAGTTTTCTCAATTCATAGAATCAGTGGGTTAAACTATTGAGTGTATTAAGGCCCCTCACAAAGCTAAAAGGATTTTGAAACAATGTGTCCACAGTAATTGGATTTATCTTTGTTCCTCATGAAAATGATGAGTGAAATTATTGCTTGGATCCATTAATGAATTTTGTTGCTTCTTTTCCATTCCTCATTTATAGTGACTTAAATTGTCTTTAAAAGTGACAAATGACCTAGACATGAATTCTCTTTCACCTTGTAGATACCCAATTCTAGTAAAAATACTATTTTAAATCCATAAATATAGGATCTTTTTACAAGTTGGGGCAAGATTCTCTCTCTCTCTCTCTCTCTCTCTCTCTCTCTCTCTCGGTGGATGGGTGGGTTCCGTGGGAAACTTTCTCATCAGGTTCTCAAGTTCTTGCTGTACCCCTTTCCAGTGAATGCAATCACATAAGATCCTTCTAAACATGAAAGTGGGTAAATGAGAAATCCGTTAAAGTTTTTTCTCCTTCACAATCTTTTCAATCTTGACCAAGGAAAGCATGTAATAAAGCTTCACATTTATATCCTTGTGAAGAAAGTTTTGCGTGGTTTTAGGACTGCAAAGCCATCCTAAGGTACACTATCGAATTGGGTGGTACTAGGCATGCCATACCATATAGGTACATGGTATGGGAGGTGTACTGACACTCGGTACGCCGAACCGGCCCCCATACCAGGTGTGCCAACATAATGATAGGTGGCACCGGTATGGGGCCTACTACCGAGATGGCATGCCTTGGTCCATCCCAAGTCTCTTCACTCCTTTAATCAAATCTTTACCTTTAGAAGGAACCAACAGGGCTAAGAAGCGGGAATGGAGGTAATAATGCTCTCTTTTGAAACCATTAATTTACATAGATGAAGTCTCTTGGCTTCTCTTCTTACCCTATAACATGTTAGCTCTTATGCTATAACAAGGAGTGAAGCCCTAGTAGGATGTGGGATATCCCATCATACCAAGTATCGGCACAGCGAACATCCTAAATTTCAGGACAAGGCACCGTCCTAAGTGTTGGGACAGGATAAGGCTGGATGGTGACCAGGATGGGATGGTATATCCATCATCCTGGGTACATAATTTGAATCATTGTACTGTCACAATATCCTAATTCTTGAAATGTGTCTAACTGCCTTCTTGATGCAGTCTGCTATCCTTTTCTGCATTCTACAGCTTCTAATTGTTCTAGCCATCTTCTGCTATATAATTGCTTGATGTGCATAGACATTTACACTGGGAGCTGCCCATACATGCAATATAGGCTTACAAACTGGCATGCTTACTGATATACAGACATAAGGCACAAATATGCCTGTTAAATTGTACATACAAGAAGACACATGGAAAATAAACATAATCACAGATATCTTAGAAGTTGGAAGCCCTTCTCTCTCACAATATCCTATATACTTGGAACCTGTCTATCAGCGATTCCAAATGTGCTATCCTATCTATCTATAACACCTAATTCTTCTAACCACCTTTTGCAATATCATCCCTTGACATGCATATGCATATACACATGAAAGTGCCCATGCAGGCAGTGACATAGGCATACATGCAGACACATGTAAAGCACAAGTTTGCCTCGAAAACTTTATGTAGTTAAAGACAGAATCATATGTATAGATCCAGAAACACATATATGCATAAGACATGGATGAACAGATGCATACCCATCCATGTTTACATATATATTGCCTATGAGATGAACTAGGAAAGATCCAAGAGATTATTATACACCATACATTTCATTCCTTTTTGCTTAGTACAGTCTAGTTCTTGAATATTAGCAAAATGTGTCTTCTGTCCTTCTTCAATGTTGTAATTTTGTTATATTGTAAATCAGATGGTTCACACCAAGTGGTTGGAGAAGAACTAAGGAGGACATCATTCTTGAGGTATTTCTTGTTTGCTTGCTGATTCAAGATCAGTCCTCCCAATGTGCAGGTTCTTTAATGCACTTTCTTAACTTAGATTTAGTTATCTTTCAACTGTAATTTTTTTTACAGTAATTGCAGAAACTATTCTTAATTCTTTTGAGAGGTCATGCTTTGTCTATAAATTGTGAAATGAACTTCTCCTTTCTATGTCAAGCTTCTCTCCTGAAATCTGATGGTTTTATCCATACATGGCTTGCTGGCTCATATCTTATTGTGAAGACCCATGTGTAAATGCTGCACATCCTCATTCTCAGGATCATTGTTCCTATAAGTAACTAAATTATGTTTCTTATCTTTCTTATACCATATAATATCTTGTATCATTCTTTCCATTTCGATGCTTTTTTGTATAATGCCACTTTAATTCATGCAACTTTATCCATATAACACATTAAATTTATCATCTTGCATGTTGGATTCAGAGATTAGATGATTCTTCCCTTACCAACAATAGAATAAGGCAGTAAAATGCCCTGTCAACAAGCAGAAACAGCCCAGTGCAGTCTTTAAGTTGTTGCTGCGAAAATCTATGTTCCAGCAGATGATCTGGTTGCAGTGAACTTGAGAAAGGCATTATTACATATCAGATCACCTAGAGTTGTGGAAAGATATGAATAAACTGGACATTCCATTGTTTAGATAGAAGCATTCTGCAGAACTAGAGTTTATTGGTCTCATAATGAATTGTATACTCCTACTCGAGTTGAGGTGCCTGACCTAGCTCAAAACTTGCCACAAGCGAAATGGCCTGCTGAAGTTCAATAGACACTTGTAGTATATTCTAATGTTGGGATAATGTGTTTGATGAGTCTTGGAACAAAAGTGAAATCTGAATACCAATTTGATTTGTATGTCTCTTGTCACACTGGTACTTGTGTTGGTTATACAAACATCATCTATCCTCAAGTCTTAGAACTATTATAGAAAATTGAAAAGAATCACCTAGAAAACTAGAAAATGCAGTTGGAAAGGTATCATTGCCCATGCCTTTAATACAAGAGAGAAGGAAAAAATAGAATGCAGAATGCCTAGCTTCCAAAACTACTAAGAGGGTGTTTGGTTTGTAACCGGAATTGGAATTGGAATGGGAATTGGAATCAAAATCGGAATGGTCAAATCTCCCAAACCATTTGGTTCATGACCGAAATCGGAATTGGAATGAAAATTTGAATCCTTAAGAGAGAGAGTAGGGATTGAGTTTTAGGTAGATTGGGCCATTCCCATTTCTCTCCGGAATCGGAATGGGATTCCTTCCAACCAAATGGTTGGAATGGGAGTCACCCATTCCCATTCCGATTCCAGACCTCAACTCTCCCAAACCAAACACCCCGTAAGCCCTAACTTGATTCAAGTTATGAAGGGTCTGCCACAGCTTCCAAAACTACTAACTTGATTCAAGTTATGAAGGATCCACATGGCCTTTTCTAACACTCAAGCTTCGTTTTGTCAGCCACTCCCTTCCTAAATAATATTCCAACTCATCATATTCCATGAAAACATGACTTATACAGTTATCTCCAACTGTGACATGTTTGTTCCTCACTTAGCCCAGGTCTTGAAGATACTCCTTTTCTATCGCCTTCTTGTTGGTGGAATTGGGATGTCACTTTGTTTTAGTTCTAGAATTTGCACAAAGATATGTTTGAACACCTTATTAGTGCCTTCTTATAATAGGTGCATCCCCTTTTTGGGAATGGTCATGCTATTTCTTCCCAAAATTTACCATGCGTTACTCTGTGAAGCACAATGACAGTAGAATTCTGAAAATTGCATGTTATCCCAGAGTAGAGTTTTAAGTTATGCATTCAGTTACACAATCTTCTTGGGCATCTATTGTGATTTCATCAATGTTTTTTAGTTTGTGTTTGTTTATTATTAGATTTATGTGGTGTATTTATCAAAGCAAGGGTGGGCACTGGTTGGATTTGTACAAATATAAAATGATCTTATGGACTCTGGAATGGAATGTTCGGTCATATCTTGGTCCATTGCACTGAGGAAACACCTGAAACAGGAATGAAGAGAAATTTAATGTCTGAGGGAAGGTCCTAAGACCTTAATGAAATTCTAGAATATTTTCATTATCAAGTTCACATTATAATGACCAAAAAAATACTCAATGGAGGGCCAATTTCTATTCTTTGGATTGGTGAACATACAAATATCATGGAAGAGAGATGAAAAGAGTTGGACACCCAAAAGTCTAGTTGCCTGGAAGGAAGACCAACCTAAACTTTTTCAATCTCATGAATCAGGAAACAGACATTTGGATCAACATTTAATCTCAGGAAAAATTTACAGAAGTGTTTGTATATGCCCACTTTGCCTGTCCATCTCTTCCTTGCTAGAAAATCTGCTTAATTTTTTATTTTCTTCTAGCTCGTTCAATGCAAACACAAAGGTGCATTGTGTATAATGGTTGCGATCATGAATCTCTCAGTGCCAAACTTGGGAAGAGCTGGTGAATAGACATGCTTGGTGAAACTTGGAAGTGGTTTTGGAGCACGGCAAGTTTGAACTATGGTTGAGGGTAGGTCATGGGCAGAAACAGCAATGAAGGTGCTACTGTACAGAGATAGGCAAAGAGAAATGCGAGGTTTGGGACATCTGGTATTGGTATTTAACCTGCAGAGACAAGCAAAGAGAACATGGGCAAGGTCTGGGACATCTGGTATTGGAATTTAACCCAAGGGTCCAAGTAAGATTTGTCTACACCTTAAAGCTTTACTTGTTTGCCAGTTTTTGGCCAAGAGATGTTCACCATGTTGAGAAATGATTCAAGTCACCATTGCTACCTTGCAATCAATAAAGATTTGGCAGTTGATTGCTGTTTCTTTTCAGCTCCTGCACAGGAGTTAGGAACTTTGGTTAAACACTTATTTAGAGTAAAATTGTTTAGAAACTATAATTTTACTTGCAATCACACTTGTATGCTGGCTCTTAGTAGTCTATCCTAGTTAGCATCTTCCCAAAAACTTGCTTTCTCTTGCACTGGCTTCCTCACGGATTTGCAAAACTATATTTTTAATGTTTTTTGACACATCTACTTCCCTAGATATGAATTCATAGCTGATCCTGCAACCACACCTGATTCAGGTAGACTAGGTCTGGCTATAATGGGCTAAAATATGTCGTATCATAGAAGCAAACCTCATCCTCTTTTCTTGTACCAAATCTGATGTAAATTAGGAATGAAGACTGTAGTTTCCATCTCCTTCAAACCTAAGGTAATTTATTTCAATCCAATTATTTTTTGCTTAATTTAATCAAAATTTTGGAGTTGATGTTATTGCATATATTCTTCATTATTTATTTATTTTTTTAAAGGTTGATTTATGTACAATTTTTCCATATGAGCGAGAGTTATAACAAATATGGGTGATTGTGAAGCTATGAAGGGATACATGTACCCGATTTAAAAAGCTTGTCTACTATGTACTATCAATGGTTGCTTTCAGGTAAATGGTGATTGACATGTTGGTTTTGTGACTCGTGCAGATGAAGAATGCATATGCTATTTCCAGACTAAGGAAAGTCACTGGATATTCAAAAAAACTTTTCTATCAAGATGCTATAAGGTTATACAAGGAGGTGAGTTTTCATATTATTTGAGTTCTTATTATCAAAGCATAAGAATATATTTTTTTAATCTCACATTTGTCTCAATATCTCATTTTATGCGATGTTTATCTTGTTCACTTGAATTCTCATTATAGTTTAATGTTTACAGCATTGATAGCTACCCATGTTCTATTGAATTTCAGCCTAGGTTGCCAAGGAATGCATTGGTTGTGGAATGCTACACAAAAGGAATTCCTGACATAAAAAAGGTAGCCAAGTGCATGAGGCTCTTGCCATTACAGAGTCTGGGGAGGTTTTGATGTGCATGGCCTTGCCCGGGCATGCAGAGAGGATGTTTTCATGTTTCAAACCCATGACACCCATATTACAGTTGAGCAACCTTTCCATTGTGTCAAGGCTCACCTTCTACAAAAGGAATTCCTGATATCATCTACTTAATTCAATTCGAATTGATCTTCATCAATTCTTCTGTATACTAGGTGTAAGGGAAACAAAATCGACATGCTGTCAGTCAAATTGGTCTGTACATTGGCAATGTGTTCTGTTCTGTGATATTGTTTGTTCTCTAACATTATTCCGATAATCATGATTTAACTTTCAGCCTTTCAAACTTGTCACATTCTCATATGTCAGCATAATATCATCTACAATTGCCACGGATTATGCAATCTCATCTTCTCATATGCTGGCATAATGTCATCAACAATTGCCCTGGGTTATGCCATTATGGTACGTATTCTTGAGTTTTGCCATGACCTATTATAGATGGGGATATGGGTCTAGTACTGACTCTTGGTAACTTTGACTGGATATTCACTTGTGTCACCACAACTACTGCTGATCTGTGACATTGTCCAATATGCATATCTTGATGAATTTATGTACCACTTTTACACAGACTAGCAACCGAGCATGTGCAGTGCATATTTGAGAGAAGAGATAAGGAAGCAAAAGTCATAGTCCAATTTGTTCAGCAGTTGATCTGAGAGTCCAATCTATTTCAAAGTTGAATTAGAGAGAAAATATCCAATTTGTTTGGGAGTTTATGAGAAAGGTATGATCTTATTGGAAAAGAGGAGAGAGCGCAGGAGAGAGAAAGATAGTGAGATAAGTAATGTACTTATAGGATAGATAGGAGGGTATTCTCAGCATAAAAATTGATAGACAGATTTTAAAATGGTATATTCCATGATTTCCAAACTGTCATTTATATTTATATATATATATAGTATAGAGTTCATCCTTAATATCCACCAAGTTTCCTCTATTGGTAACTTGTGATGTGATTTCTCAAGGTCAATAAGGCCAAGGGTTTTCTCATTGATTGCCCAAGCAAGAAGATGTCTTCTACATAAAACCAAATTGATTCTTAGAGAACTGTCATTATTCATAATCATTGTTTCATCACCGTCTCCATAACTTCATAGGATGGATCGCAAATTTAATTCCATGATATGTATTTTGGATATTATTTTTATTCTTATAAATAGGCACCACAATACATATTAGTCATTTTTCTTTTTTTTTCCCGCCTACTTCTTTGAAGTCTAATTGAATTAGCTATTTAACCAAATTAGCTCCATTCCTTCATGATTTTGCATCCAGCTATTTCATCTTGTCCTTAACTTTCTGCATGCTTCTGAATCTTTATTCATCAATTCAGTATTTTTGTTGAAGAATTACTTGACAACCCCTTAACAATGCCTCTTTTAAACAATCTCCTCTAAGCACTCATGGAACAAACATTCAGCATATCTTTTCCATTGTTTTTTTTTTTCCCAAGTCTTTCATGTTTTCTAAAACTCCATCATCCTTTCTCTTGATTGTCAAACTTGATCTCTGTCTCTACTTTTCTTCTCCCCGTCATAACTAACTTATACATTTTTTTTCTCATGTTCTAAACTCAACTTGTCAAGAAAATTATCTTTAAGTCACTCTTTTGGCCTTTCTTAATTTTTTGCATCCTTGTAAGCCTTTCTAATCTTTTAAGTTTTTAATATCATTGTTCTTTTTTTGCGTTTGTTTAAAACAAGCACTTTTTGTTCGATTCTTCTCATTCGTCACTTTTGTAAGTCATGTTTCTTTGGATGTATTTCTTTTACCCTGACTTTCTTAGGATTCTTCTAGGAACTTTCTTAATATAGTTAAATACATAATCCCACTTTTGTCTTGCTCCCATGTTTCAATTCCAATTTTCTTTAAATAATCCTTGAATAATGCCTCACTTTGCGTGATTATTTTTTTTTCATTTTATCCTTTGGCATATTGCTTGATAACTCTCTCTCTCTTGTAGTCATAATAGGAAAGCTAGGAGTCCTTTCTTGAGTAGAATGTTTTCTAGTTGTTTTTGGTGCATACAAGTAAAGGTCCATATAGAGTGATGAATTTTAGAGTTTTATTAGAATTAGTTTGTTTGAAGAAAGTTTCTTTCACATTTGACCTCATTTCCTCTCTCCCTCACCACCCCAGTGTTCCCTCCCCCCACCTCTTTCTATCATCCTCTCCAACTTTAGCTCTCATCTTCTCTATTGTTCGTTACCTGATCTATGATGATCTTTTCTTCTTTGTTGCTAATGTAATATTTCTAGCACATTACCATGTGGAACATACTGTATGCCTATTTTACTCTCATTTTAATCTGAATATTTTAATATTATTTGATCCTTTTTTATTATAACAATCCTGTTTCGTCTTAGTTTTGGAAGTTGGATAGCGAGCAAACTTTTTGACCTTAACACTAATATTAAGCTCATCCATTCATTGTAGGCCATCCCTAATTGTGCTATATCAATTTGGTAACAAAGCTAAAGGAGCCCATTTGTTTATCCTTAATTTTTCTTTGGCCTCTTTTTCTGTTCTTTCTTTGATTGTTCCTTTACATCAAGTTAACAAGCAAAGAGTTGAATTTCAAACTTGAGATACTTTATCAACATGCTGGAAAGAACTTTAGGCTTATGCATAGTTTTTTGATATCAATCTGCACAGGGTTAAAGTCTATCAAGAATGTTTTGGTGTCACTTAATTCTACATTCAAGCAACTGCAGCAACCATCATTGTTGAAAAGCTCCTTGAGGCAAAACTATAAATCAAGAGTCATATTATTGAGGAAGCATTGCTAATGGATAGGTCAGTATTTAAGCTTTATCATGTGAAGAGCTTGCTTTTTGGGAACTATCATGCAAAGATGCTACCATAAAAAAGATTTGTTGATCCAAAACCTTGTAAATGATGATCTATGAGGTTACTTGGAGGTAGAACATCACATCAATGATGAATCTGATACCTTCTATACCAGGTCTTGAAACCTGCATCATTCTTATCATCTACAATTGATCTTTGACCTCAGCCACTAATGATCTTGACATCTTAGCTGAATCATGCCCATCCAACTGCCTTCTCCTGTTTTTGTGGACCACCTCCACCATTAGCCAAGGATGGTACAAATGCCAGTTGCCCACTGATGATGTCTTCCCAACATTTGACTCTTTGGCAACAAACCACTCCTGCAATTTAGAATCAGACCATCCTTACATTCCAAGACTTTTGCAAGTTTATCATAGTACTCCATGGAGGTTCGATTTTCCATCATCAATGGATCTTCTTTTGCTCTCATTGTCCCATGATCTTTTTCTTCTTATACGAGCTCTCATCCTCAAGATAACACACTCTACCATAGGTATAGCGGCAAAATGGAATGTTCTTGTTGCAGGATGCTAGCCAACCTAGAGAGTCATCCTCAATGTTGACTTTGAGAACTGGTAGTGCAGATAGATAAACTTGATCTAGACCCTAATATAACTCCTTTCATTACTTGATTCCATCCAATTATTGAGCCATAGCGGCTTACTAGCAATGTTGACTATCTTGAGAATTGTGTTTGTCTCTAGCTTCTAAAAGGAAGGTCATGGAGCCTGATCGACATAGCAACTTGATCTCTGAGCACCTTCAGAGCTTTGAAATTAGGTTTCCATGGCTGTAGTGCCAGCGCCTAGTTAGCTATCATCCAAGGCCCTGTGGTAGAAACCTTCATAATATCCTTTTTGCCTTTTTGAAAATGTAATGAATAACAATCTCAGCCATTGGAATAGTTTCAAATTCCCATCCAAGTTTCCACCTCTCTTTCATGGCCTTATCTAAGAGCTTATGGCTCAGAAGCATCCTTAACAACCTTACTACTAGAGATAGCCACCATTCTTGATAGGATTCCTCGAGCTCCTTCTTTAGGAAGGTGACGATATTTGGCCGTAGGAACAATCTCCCCTGGCCTTAGCTAGGAACTTTTGGCTTAGAGGTGTCCTTAGCAACATCCCCCAGACCAAAGACAACCTTATGTCTCAACAAGACTCCTCGAGCTCCTTAGGAATGGTAACCACCATCTTGTATTTCGACCTAAGCTTCTTGATTTTCTTATTAGAAATATTTTGCATCACCTATCTAGGATGCTTCCCTCGAGTGGTATTGGCCCAAGACTTCAAGTAGTGCTATCCCCCCATCCATCAAAAAAAAAAATATTGGCCCAAGACCAACCACCCGAGGAGCTTACCTGAGCACCACCTTCAACCTTCTCTTCCAAATAGTTATCTGGCATCCCACTCCCTCCCATGGGAAGTTCAACTCCATCTTTGAGGAATCTTGACTTGCCGAACTCCATTTACTTAAGGAGGCTTAGCTGCCTCCTAGTCTCCTCCCTTCAAAATTGGTACTTCAACAGCAAAGCTCTCCAATCCCTTCTTCAGCTAAAATAACCTCTTTCCTTTTGGAATGGGCTTTGGATCTGGTGTGGTGGTGTTAGTTCTCCCAAATTTTTTCTGCAAAAACATAGCACCAATACTTCATGTTTAGCATGATTTACTCTTTGGACACTCTTCATTGGTGTTGGTTTTGTTTTCTATATGGCTTACGACACACTTTCTGAAACATCTTTCTTGAAGTATTGCCATGAAAATTCATATCAAATTTTCTTAGTAATTTGGATGTGCATATTAATTTTTGGATCCTTTTATACTCTATGTATGTAAATGGAGGCTTAGCTTGTGCAGAGCTCTTCATTCACCATATGGATGATATTAATATGCTCAGCCATCATTAAAGTTCATTGCTTAATATGCAACAGATATTAATGGTGCTGGTATTAATGTGCTTGACCCTCATTAAAGTTCATCACTTAATGTGCAACAGAAATTTAGCTATTGAACACTCATATTTATTATGATTTGTTAATTATCAAATTGCATTTCAAAAATAGTTCCAAAAAGAAGAAAAAAAATCATACCCCATGCATTGTGGGGCCGATGTTAATGATGTCGGTATTAATAATGGGAGTTTCTGCATGGAGGCTTAGCTTGTGCAGAGTTCTCTATTTGCCAATATGAACATCAATATTAATTATCGGAATTTCTGCTTGGCAATCATTAAAGTTCATTCACTTGATTGCTTAATGTGCAAAATTTGATTGTTGAAACCTTCTATTTATTATAATGTGTTACATTGCTAAATTGCATTTCAAGAATAGTTGGAAAAAGGAGAAAGATCGTATCCTGTGCATCGCGCTGGCTATATGCTAGTTTATAATGTATTTCTAAGACTGCATTCTAATATTTTGTTTTTCTGGGTTTATATTGCTAAATAAAATGCTATGATGTCCTATATATGCTTCCATGCTCAGACACATTTATAGTTTATGATTCTATCTCATTTTCCGCCTCATTGCAGATTAATACTCTAATATCAGATGGAAATACCTCATCTTTAAGAAAAGTTGTTACCGGGAAAATGTATTCTGTAAGATTTTCTCTCTCATAATCAAGTTCTTTATTTTAGCATATCATAGAAGATTTTGGTTTGCACCCTTCATCTTATAAGCAGTAATTCATTTTGAGAAAATTATAATCATGTTTCTGATTGTGTATGTAACATCTTGCTGTTGCTATTTTGGTTAAAGACACTCAAGAATGAACTGAAACGAAGGGAATCTATGTGGAGTTCTGTATACTGGGAATTGGTTGAACCTGTGGTCAGTATTCGGACACTGCGGGCTCGAATGGTAAGATGGAGTTTTAGATTTTAAAATGCATGTTATGATCAACTGGTTCCTTGCCTGTGGCTTAGCGGCCAACAAGTACATTAGAATTGCTGACATGATATTGAACTAAAATTTTACAAAGTTACATAAAACCATGATTGTATTACAGCTTCCAGTAAATGCTATCTGTTGAGTGCTTATTGGCATGTTAAAGAAAATGTTGTCAGTATTGGGATTGACTTGATGCCAATTCATCTCAATAAGTTGAATCATGTTTCCTTTGCAGATTGCTTTAGACAAAAATGATCTTGATAAAGCTTTCATACAGCTTACAATTGAATTTGTTACTAAGCAGGTTTGATCTCCCTGGGCCTTGAACATTGTTTACTATACAGAATAGTGATTCTAGTGTGTTTTTGCCCCCATCATGATTGAAGTTTATAGTTTTTTCTTTGACTTTATTCTTTTAATTGAATTGTATATTTAACTTAATACTATTTGCTTATTTTATGGGGCAAGAATTTAGATCACGTCCTTGTGGCTAATATTGGACAATTTGGTTACTCTTGCCACGCTAATTGCAAATTATTTTACAGAATTTTCTCTATTTCCATTCCAGTGCACGCAAAGTGTTGGCATGGTATGCATCATTGAACATATTTTAGGTGTCATGTAAGTATTAATTCTATGAGAAATACCTGTGAAACTCATCCAGTAGTAGTACTATGGGAATCAAGGATTTAATTACCAATGAGAACTGGCCCATGGTGGCCATGCCAGCAAGGTACTAGTAACAGATGCCGCTAAGGACTGGGCTATTTCACCCAAAAAAAAAAGAAGAAAAAAGAAAAAAGAGGCACCATACCTCATTTGCATTGTTCCTAAGGTATGCCATACTAGACCGAATTGGACGGTATAAGCCACACCATACCGTACCGATTTGGTACCGGTATATGGTTTGGAAGGTGTATTGATATTTGGTACGCCGAACTGGACGTACCAATAGAGTGACAAGATGGCACTGCTATGGGGCCCGATACCAAGACAACATACCTAGGTTTTTCCAGTACCAAGAGACATACCATATATTTAGACCTGTCAACGGGTTGGGTTTGGATCAGAATATGGATATCCAGATCCGGATCCGATCTTAGTTACCGGTACCGGATCCGGACCTGAATATTTGACGGGTCTGGCCTTGAAGTACCAAACCCGGACCCTAATGGATCCCAGGTATCCGGATCCGGTTCCGGGATCCGAAATTGAGAGAAAAAGAGGGAGAGGGAGGGGTTCGGTCACTTATCGGCGGTCGACGAGCGAGATTGAGAGAGAGGGAGGGGGTCTAGCCGCCGGTGAAGGACATCGAGAGAGAGGGAGATTGAGAGACAGAGAGGGAGAGAGGGAGGGGGCGACGGGCGAGCTGTGGAGGGTTGCCGGGGGAGCTGCAGGGGGGTGGTCGCGCGGGGAGCTGGGGGGGGCGGGTGGTGCGACGCGCCGCGGGGGTTCCGGGAGAGCTGCAGGGAGCCGCCGGTGAGCGAGATCGAGAAAGGGAGAGAGTTCGGCTGCTGGCGAGGGAGATCGAGAGAGGGAGAGATTGAGAGAGGAAGAGAGGGAGACCGAGAGAGGGAGAGAGGGAGGGGGTCGGTCGTTCGCCGGTTGTCGGCGAGCGAGATCGAGAGATGGAGAGAGAGAGGGAGGAGGTCCGGCGAGAGATTGAGGGAGCGAGGGGTCCGGCGAGGATGAAAGATCGAGAGAGATCTCAGGAAAAGAAAAGAAAAAAAGTAAGATTTTTTATTATTTTTAATATATATATTATTTTATTATTCGGGTTTCGGGTCTATCGGGTCTGGATATTAAATATCCAGATCCTATCCGTTTATGTTATAGTTTATTGGGTCCGGGTAAACGGATTTGATGCTAATACCAGACCCAGACCCGTCGGATAAATACCCGCGGGTCTCGGGTCTGGACCTGGCCCGTTGACAGCTCTACATATATTGTTATGGCACCATATTGCATTGGTTTGTATCATATTAGTATATAACAATATGGGTATAGGTACCATTATCTCAACCCTTGATGGGAATCTCATGAGTTATAGGATGCCTCGGTTTCTAGCATTTGGATGAGATGATAATTTTGTGTAATTTTAGTGCTGAGTTATAGCTTGGAACTGAAATATGATTCTTTAGAATGTTTTGGTGAATGCTTGAAATGAGAAAGAAGGGTAGAAGCCCATAATGCTATATATTGGGCCGTACAGTATCTATTGAAACAATACACACTAATAGACTATTATGCAGCATATTTTATCGTCATAGATGGTACAGAGGCATGCATTGGCCTCTAAGCTGCCTGAGAAATTATCTTAGGGTACAATATCATGTGAATTGACACTTTAGTTCTTAATTATTGACTAAGCTTGACAAATGAAACCTCTATAACATGGTGCTAAAAGTCCCGAGTCCTGACTGTTGTGATAATTGTTGACTAGTGAGAAAATGACTAGCCAGCCAAGGTATTCCAATATTCTTTCTCTTGTATTAACATACCGTATCAAAACTATCATGTTTTTTTTAGATCTTGCCTTTCGAGTAGCAACTTGGAAGCACTGTGCCATTGCAATGCTACGATTCTAGACTTGTCCTTTTATCTTTGACCTAGTCAAGGTTCCTTTTCTAAAAACACAGAGACACTCATATCAACATCAGTTCTTGTAGGATTCTTCGAAATCTTGAGGAGGAATCCTTCACCTGCTGTGGTTCATGTGGCAGGCCTTTATTTACTACTAGACAGAATCTTGCACCTAAATTTTGAATTTTAGCCATTTTTCCAAGTTTGGAGGATGGAACCCTAACTTTTATTTGAATCAGAATTTTTTGATCCTACAGATCAAATATTAAAGAATCTATTGGTTGTTCTCTTGCTACCCATGCTCTACCTTCTGCTTCTCATGTGTACAAAAGCATATGCTATGTATAAATACTAGGGAATTATTAATAAAAATTGGTTCACATTCATACAAGGTCCATATTGCTTTGCATCTTGATGGATCAATTGTGTATATGACAAATGTGTTCTCTCTTGCAGATCATGTGTCATGTTATAGTTTTGGGTGTGATCAATGTTTTATTGATCGATGTAACTCTTGGGGTCATATTTGCTGGAAACACAACAATCTCTTTGCACTATACTCATAATTATTCATAATTTACATAATTGCCTCCAATTCTTTTCTTTTCTTTTCTTTGCTTCTTATTATTTCTTTCTTTTTTTTTAAAAAAAAATAAATAACTCTGTTGGAGTTGGAGTTCAGAGAATTCCAGACTATATAATACAATATCTGCCACTGAAAACCGTACCTGTATCAAGCAACATAATTTTTTATTATATAAAACCTTCAGCGTACTAAGGTGCTGTCTTTGTAGGTAAATGATCCCCTTTGAACAATAGTTGAACTATTATTTATTTAACCTCTCCACTTCCAGGTCCATAAGTCATGACATTTTAACATTTTCTGTTCCTTCACCTTGGAATTTATTGTTGGGTATCTTGTCTGTGTGTGCGCGCGTGCGTGCGTGCATGTGTGTGTGTGTGTGTGTGTTCCTAGGAGGTTTAGCCCTTCTTCATGTGATATATGTTATGTTTTGTATTTCAGTTTTGTTGACCTCTTTCATTCTCTTTTTCCTTTCAGAAATTTGAATCCTATGATTCAAAGGGTGCTGTTGTGTCTGGAGATAAAACAAAAGAGGTATATTAATTTCACCTACCAACTTATTTCATGATCAATATGTTCCTTAGTGTCTTATGCTTGTTAGAGAGGTTGCTGAAATTGTAGTATACATTGTTTTTGTTCCTTTTCTCTAAATATAGTAAATTCCTCTTTTGCTAAATTGGAAGAAGACCTCGGTGTTAGATAAAGTTGCTTATTTCTTTACCTGTTAGAAAGTCAGATTGTCAATATAGTTATCTTGTTATCCTTTAGTACTTTTCTATTACATATGACATATGTTATTCTTAGGTTGTTGAAAATAACAACTTAGTTTTCCATCTTTTCATTTATTATGGTATTTTATGTCTTTTAAGTGAAAATTCTTAGAAACGATATTTGCTGCATATATTCATGATATGTAGAGAGTGTTAAAATGTTTAATTGGTACATCTCCTTAAGCATTGTTCCAAAAAGAAATGATGAACTAGTATTGTATTTTTGAACTTACATCTATGAAGTGTGAGTTCTCAAGCAAGGTTTGCCGAATTGGTACCATAGGTCATATCGTCAGGTGATCAGTTCGGCATGGTGCATTGAAAATAGGGGAAGGGGGGTGAGAGGGAGAAAAGGAGAAAGGAAGAGAGAGAGGGAAGGAGAGGGAGAGGAAGGGGGAAGATCGAGGGCTAAACCCTAACCCTAACCCTAGTGGAGCAAGATAGAGAGAGAGGGAGAGAGGAGGGGGGAGGACCAGGGCTAAACCCTAACCCTAGCGAAGCAAGTGAGAGACAACCTAGAGGGAGTGGGTAGTGTCTAGCACCATTGAAACCCTCAAATTCCTTGCACGTGGGTGCAGGGGGGTGGGGTGTTTTGAGTCTGCAGGGGCTTAAAGCCAAGCCAAGGGTGGGGGAGGTGTTTTATAATCGAACCAACCTGACTCACTGAACTATTCCGACTTGATGTCGGCTCAGTTTGGCATGGGCTGAATCGCTCGGTTTGAGTCAGGTTGGCAATCACTATTCTTAAGTAATAGAATTGTGGTCTCCCTTTTGACCTATTCTTATAACATGTCAACCTTTCATTTTAAGCAAAGTATACTTGCCTAGGGAGAAAAACAATTGCCAAAAACAAACCAAATAACTTTGACTAGATATAATATAATAATAACAGTCAAGTTTTGCACAATTATTTGGGTTTGGCCTTACCCTCTATGTACATTCTTGATCATGGTTATGATTGAAAGCTAATGGGGAACATTAACGACCCTTTGAATGTAAGTGGTTAGAATTGATCAGGTATTGAAACCTATAGCTCAAAAGGAGTTTGCTTAGGAACAAGTCTTTGATTCAAAGATAGAAATACCAGGTATGGATGCCTATGCTGGTATTTCATTGGGTCTTTAGGGCATCGGGATGGTACCATCCTGATTCCTGGGACAATCCTGCATCCCTGTACCATACCAGGATAATTTTTCTGTTTTGTTTGTTTTCTCAGATTTTGTTTTATCATAAATGAATTTCTAGAGTTTTTTTTTTTTTAATGTTTAAGTGCTTTTGAATATGTTTTGGTTAGTGTGTGGCGTTGGTATTTGTATTGGCACCCGTGGTTTCAATGATATTGAAAAAATACCAATAATATATCAGTGAGAAATCACTTTGATTATATCATATTATGTATAATAGAAAAATGAGTTTCAATAAAATCATTCAACTCAATTCTAAGCCCAAGTTGAGTGAATTCAACTTAAATGGATTCTTGTTGGTTATTTTAAATTTATTTAATTTTGGACCTAGTCTTGGGTAGAATTTGAGCACACCCAAATTGAACCCATTATTTGTGAAAATTTGGTAGCATGTTCATATCACAAAGGCAAACAGGCCATCAATTTTTTTTCCAAATTTTATATTTATTATTTTAAAATATTTTTTGGCCAAAGTTAATTTTTTAAAATACATAATGGCCAAAAAGATAATCCATTAAGGTTGGAGAATAAACCATTAACTACATCATATCTGAAAATCAACATGAGCTAACAGCATTTGATCAACTAATTTTCAACTCAACAAATTTCCGGGTGAAGTCTTGAGATTATTCCTAAAACCCTAAAATGCATATTATTAGAGTTGAGATTCATGCTCTAGATCCTGATCCAAGCATTGCATCATAGTTTCACTATTTTTTTTGTGTAGTCTCTTCTAGGTATTATATAGGGATTTTGGACCACTTTTTTGTATAAAGTCAAAGAAGAGGGAGAGAAGAAGCCACATTTGTCAAGTCCTTTGATTTTGTGATCCCAAAATCATTGATTTGTAGTGAAAAAGACCTATATTGCAAGCCTCCCACCTTGCTCCCTCCCTACTGCTGTTTCCAGCCAAAAAGGAGATGAATGGGAGGAAAATGCCGCAAAAAGGGATCCTCAGCAGTATCGCTTGGTATTGCCCCTAAACCAGCTAGTTTGGGGTCAAATTGAAGACAGTATGCCTGAATTGCTCAATCCTAGAATGGTTGGGTCATTTCCATATTTGTTTTCCCATCAAACTGAGTTTGCATGAATTCAGACCCCTTTTGTTTGGCATGAACCACCCCCCCCCCGCATTCTTTAGCCCACATTGCCTACAAGGCTCTTTTTACCAATAAAAGAAAAGAAAAAAAAGGAAATTACATATTCTACTCAGTACTTTTAACATGACCATCTGCATGCTTACCACGTTATAAGATGACTTGGCATCTTTTAACTAGCCCAAGTATTCAACCAGGACATTTCAAGTCCTAGTGGGATTGCAACCATTATCCACCTTCCTTTATGTGCATTCACCAAAGCCATGTAAGCCAAGCGCAACTCAAGTTGTGTAAGTTATGTAGCATGCACTTATTGACTTTCCTGAAAGCACTTTGCATTTCAATTATTCATTATGGTATCCTCAAGTGATCTAGATCCATACCACCATATATTCCTATGTTTGCCAAATCACATGTTTACAATCAAATGGTAAACTAAATTTTTGTAATACTTAATGAGTTGGTAATGTTAATTGCTAGTGTATAATCAGACATTAATGATAGAATCTACTTTCTAATTTTTCTTCTTTCTCCTTCAATATAAGTATTTCGTAATTCATAGCATATATTTTACCTAGCAATTCATGCACATTTAGATGGTGGCAATTTTCTCATTTTGAATATATTTAATGTTAACGATGCTTCCTTTTTCTTTTCCTTTTAGATGTCTAGAAAATTCTGTTGATGCTAGGGATTGATGCAGAATCTGGTCATCGCTGGAATCAGTTGGAGCGGTGGTGGGTGAGGTCGCCGTCAGGGGCCTGCAAAACAAAGTTCCGTCTGGAGCCAGTGGGGGGTGGCTCTGGTAGGATCCTCCGACGATCAAGTCAGCTCTGGCCAACAGGAATGGAGTGCTCGGGAATGAGTTCCGCAGAGCTTAGAGAAGAAGAGGAGAACTTAGAGCTTAAAGCTTAGAGGTTAGAGATCAAAGTTAGTGTATCTGGAGGATCCTTTTTATAGGCGGAGCTTGATGGCGACGGCCATAGCTACGTAGTGGCGGGCCACTCGAGGTTCGACGAAGTCAGTCCTAGGGGGAAGGCGCTGTCTGAAGCGCAGCCTGCAACAGGTTGATGGTGACAGCCATCGCTGCCTGGCAGTGGGTCACTGTCGTCTGTAGCGGACCGATGGTGATGGCTGCAGCTGTTTTGATACAGAGCTGCTCGGAGCCGAATGAAGGGTTGAAGAGCTTTGACGTGTCCCTATTTCGGAGGAGTCCGGGCTTTCGAAAGGAATACGGTTAGAGAGGGCCACCCACGAGGAACAATAGTTGAAGGAGTTCGGAAGGCGTGCGGCTGCTGAGGAGTTTGGAAGGCGTGTGGCTGCTAAGGAGCTCGGCCGAGGGACGGCCGCCGAGGAGTTCGTCCGGGGGACGACCGTCGAGGAGTTCGGAAGGAGCCTGATCGGTCGAAGGGAATGTCTGGAAGGAGTCCGGCTCCTGAAGAAGTCCGGTCGAAGGAGATGTCTGGAGGGAGTTCGGCTCTTGCAGGCATCTGGCTGGAAGGGCGTGGAGAGAGTTCGGCTCTCGCGGGAGTCCGACTGAAGCTCAACCGCTGAGGGGTTCGGCTGAAGCCCGGCTGCTGGGAGTCCAAGGAGCTCGGCCGCTAAGCAGTTCGGTTGGCTGAAGGATTTCGAAGTAGCTCGACCGCTGCTAGGCCGCTGAGGGGTTCGGCTGAAGCCCGACTGCTGGGAGTCTGAGGAGCTCGACCGCTGAGGAGTTCAGCCGACTGGAGGGGTACGGCTAAGATCCATCCACTGAAGCTCTTCCGTGGCTACTGGTTGCAGGAGAACTGGATTTCAGCAGGAGCAGGGTTTATCCCCAACAATAGTCCCCCCACTTTCGAAACTCGAAGGGAGTGCAGAAAAGGCGACTGCCGAAGTTCTCTTCTGGGCTCTGTGCTGGTTCAGGTCGAAGCTCGGGAGAGATCTCATCTCCAGCTAAAGTTGATGTTGAAGTTGAAGCCTCGGAGAGATCTCATCTCCAACTGAGGTTGAAGTAGATCTCGTCTCATGCGGTCGAGGTCAGGGGTTGAGCTCCTCCGGGGGGTGATATTGCCTTCAGCAGTTGAGGCTGATTCGAGGGAGATCTCCTTTCCTGCAGCCGCGGTTAATACGGACGCTCGGGAGACATTTTCTCTGGCCGAGGTTGTCTCCGATCTTCTCTCTGGTCGAAATTGGCTTGGACGCTCGGGAGAGATCTTATCTTTGGCCGAGGTTGATCTCGGGCGCTTGATGGCCGAGGTTGTTGCGGATCGCTCGGGGAGATCTTATCTCTGCGGTCGAGGTTGTCTCGATGCTCTGGTCGAGGTTGTCTCGGTCGCTCGGGAGAGATTCATCTCTCTTGATGGAGATTCTTGTCTCCTTGTAGACTTCGGAGCTCGGACTTGGACTTTGCTCACATTAGGATGAGGTTCTCCTCCTCCCAACGGATTGTGGGGGCACCTTCGGACCATCGTCCGTGCCTCTCCTCCCCATCTCATCTAGGGTGAACGAGGCCTTCGACTTTGCTCGCGTTAGGACGAGGTTCTCCTCCTATTCTAACGGATTGTGTGGCACATTCGGATCGTCTCCGTCTCCCCCATCTCGTCTAGGGTGAACGAGGCTTTCGACTTTGCTCGCGTTAGGACGAGGTTCTCCTATTTCTAACGGGGTGGGGGCACATTCGGACCGTCGTCCATCTCTCTCCATCTCGTCTAAGGTGAACGGGGCCTTCGACTTTGCTCGCGTTAGGACGAGGTTCTCCTCCTTGTTCCTAACGGGCTGTGGGGGTACATTCGGACCGTCGTCCGATCTCTCTCCCATCTCGTCTAAGGTGAATGAGGCCTTCGACTTTGCTCGCGTTAGGACGAGGTTCTCCTCCTGTTCTTAACGGGCTGTGGGGGCACATAAGGGCCGTTGTCAGGGCCTTTCCCTCCATTCCGTTCTTTATGAACAGGGCCTTCGACTTTTGCTCGCGCTAGGACGAGGTTCTCCTCCTATTCCTAACGGACTATGGGGGCACATAAGGGCCGTTGTTAGGGCCTGTCCCCCATCCCGTCCTTTGTGAACGAGGTCTTCAACTTTGCTCGCGTTAGGACGAGGTTCTCCTCCTATTCCTAACGGACAATGGACGAGGATCTTCGAAGCTCGAAAGAGATCTCATCTCTGACCGATGTTGGCTCGGTCGCTCGGAAGAGATCTTATCTCTAGCGAGGTTGTCCATGGTCGTCCGGAGAGATCTTATCTCTAGCCGAGGTTTATTCGGTCGCTCAGGAGAGATCTTATCTCTAGCCGAGGTTGTCCACGTCGCTCGGAAGAGATCTTTATCTGGTCGGGTTGACTCGGTCTCCGGAGGGATCTTATCTCTGGCCGGGTTGTCCACTCTTTCGGAGAGATCTATCTCTAGCCGAGGTTGACTCGGTCGCTCGGAAGATCTTATCTCTTAGTCGAGGTTGTCAGCGGTCGCTCGGGAGATTTTATCTCTGGCCGAGGTTGATTCGGTTGCTCGGAAGATCTTATTCTGGTCGAGGTTGTCACGGTCGTTCGGGAGAGATCTTATCTCTAGCCGAGGTGTCAGCGGTCGCTCGGAAGAGATCTTATCTCTGGCCGAGGTTGACACGGTCGCTCGGGAGAGATCTTATCTCTAGTTGAGGTTGTCAGCGGTCGCTCGGAGAGATCTTATCTCTGGCCGAGGCTGACTCGGTCGCTCGGGAGAGATCTTATCTCTGGTCGAGGTTGATGGTCTTTGATCTGCTCGTATTAGGACGAGGTTTTCCTCCTGTTCCTAATACGGCGACTATTGATTGCTTCATCCCTATCATCACATAGTTTTCACACCCAGAAACAATATTATTGGAGGGGAAGAATTTTACCGAGAGGAAGTTACGGGTAGCACATCCCCGTTTCAAGGTCGTGGGGGCGTTGTTCCTCCGGGTTCCCTTGGGCGGCAAGGCCCGGCCCGGACGACCTCCTCTATCTCGTGCTGGTCTTCTCAAATTGGAGCAAGCTTTTCTTGGCTTTGTCGTTGAGAGACGACGAATCGTCGATGCACCAAGCTCCTTCCCGGGGTAACGTTGATGACGCCGTGAGGCGGCCGATCTCCTCGCCGTTTCTGACTATGCCAGCGCCCTTGGCCGATCTTCTCCTGCTTCAGGCTGGTGCCAGAGGAATTTACCCAGCCGCCCCTTTCTGACGAGCTCCTCAATTTCTTCTCGGAGCTGAATGCATTCCTCAGTGTCGTGGCCGTGGTCGCGATGGTAGAGGCAATACTTGCTTCGATCGCGCTTGTTTGGAGGAGACCGTAATCTTTCTGGTCTTGGCAGCTGGTTTTCAACTTCGGTGAGAATTTGAGTTAGAGGAGCATTGAGGGGGGGTAGTCGTGGAACCTTTCGGGAGGACTTCTTCGCGCCTTTCTGCCGGAGCTTCCTTGGTGGTAAGCTCAAGGAGTTCGGGCCTTGCTTGCGCTGAGGAGGTCGTGAGCGATCTTTGTAGGGGATTTCCTTGATGACATACTCGTGGGGGAGTTCGGCCTCGCTTGCGCCGAACTTCACTCCACCCTCCTGTGAAGCTTTCATCGGGAGGACTTCATTACCCTTTGTCGGGGCTTCCTTGATGGCGAGCTCGAGGGGGAGTTTGACGGCCTCGCTCACGCCGAACTTCATTCCGTCCTTTTGTGAAACCTTCTGCGGGAGAACTTTTGCTCTCCGTTTCTCCTTCCTAAGGGCGATTGGTATGCCCAAATGCTCTTCTTTAAGGTCGGTTCCTCGGATTCTCATAGCGGGTTTGCTGGCAAAGCCTCCGTCGGAGGCTGAAATGAGAGCAGATGGACCTGGCGCGGAGGCCGTCGATCGTCGAGTCGAAGCTCTCCTGGGAGGCATTTTCTCTTTGGGAAAGAATTTTAGAGAGGAAGAAGAGAGATCTTCGGAGAGGGGAGAGAAATCGTCGCCGAGCACTCCTTTAAGAACAAGGGAACCTCGGAGGTTCAGCACCCTCCTTTTAGCGCCAATCTGTTGACGCAAAATCTGGTCGTCGTCGGAATCAGCTGGAGCGGTGGTGGGTGAGGTTACCGCCGGGGACCTGCAAAATAAAGTTCCGTCTGGAGTTGGTGGGGGTGGCTCCGACAGGACCCTCCGACGATCAAATCAGCTCTGGCGAACAGGAATGGAGTGCTCGGGAATGAGTTCCGCAGAGCTTAGAGAAGAAGAGAACTTAGAGCTTAAAGCTTAGAGGTTAGAGATCAAAGTTAGCGTATCTGGAGGATCCTTTTTATAGGCGGAGCTTGATGGCGACGGCCGTAGCCGCGTGGTGGCGGGCCGCTCGAGGTTCGGCGAAGTCAATCCTAGGGGGAAGGCGCTGTCTGAAGCGCCGCCTGCAACAGATTGATGGTGACAGCCATTGCTGCTTGGCAGTGGGTCGTTGTCGCCTGTAGCGGACTGATGGTGATGGCTGCGGCTGTCTTGATACTGAGCTGCTCGGAGCCGAATGAAGGGTTAAAGAGCTTTGACGTGTCCCCATTTCGGAGGAGTCCGGGCTTTCGAAAGGAATACGGCTGGAGAGAGCCACCCGCGAGGAACAATAGCTGAAGGAGTTCGAAAGGCGTGCGGCTGCTGAGGAGTTCGGAAGGCGTGCGACTGCTGAGGAGTTCGGCCGAGGGACGACCGCCGAGGAGTTCGTCCCGGGGATGACCACCGAGGAGTTCGGAAGGAGCCCGGTCGGCTGAAGGGGATGTGTGGGAGGAGTCCGGCTCCTCAAGAAGTCCGGCCGAAGGAGATGTCTGGAGGGAGTTTGGCTCTTACAGGCATATGGCTGGAAGGGCACGGAGAGAGTTTGGCTCTCGCGGGAGTCCGACTGAAGCTCGGTCGCTGAGGGGTTCGGCTGAAGCCCGACTGCTGGGAGTCCAAGGAGCTCGGCCGCTAAGCAGTTCGGCTGGCTGAAGGGTTTCGAAGAAGCCCGGCTGCTGCTAGGCCGCTAAGGGGTTCGACTGAAGCCCGGCTGCTGGGAGTTCGAGGAGCTCGGCTGCTGAGGAGTTCGGCCGAGTGGAGGGGTACGGCTAAGACCCGTCCGCTGAAGCTCTTCCGCGGCTACTGGTTGCAGGAGAATTGGACTTCGGCAGGAGCAGGGTTTATCCCCAACACTAGGAAATAAGTTTATTTCTTCTAATAGTTCTAAAAGGATTTAAAGAATTCAATTTTTCCCTGAAGTTAGTTGATTTGCTTGGTTTGTTGTTTGTTTGTGCACTAAAGAATTCTGGATTTTTGATTATTCTAGCCTATGTTTCTGATGAATAAGAAAATAAAGTAGTAGCAAATATACAAGAATGTAAAAGCCTTAGAAAAAAGGTCTTACTTCATAATTTGAGTTTCTATTTTGAATTTTTGGTCTCTGGTCACATGGCAAACTCTCTTTTGATGCAAAGAAAGTTGGGAAGGTTTTGAAAATATTACTTCAAATCAATAAGCAAGTTCCTATAGTTCATGGCACTTGAAAGTTTAAGCAAGTTTGTGCTGACCATGTGTCTAGTGCAATATATGTTTCGCTTGGTAGGCTTACAACAAAATACATATTAACTTTGCAGTACTGTCAGTATATTATGTATCATTTATTATTCCTCTTAAGAAAGACTTCTATTTTTTATACTACCCCATTTCTATTAAAATCTCAAAGGTCTCCATTCTGAGATGCTATATGTCATGCCCTCGACCTAAAATTGCGAGCTATGGTTGTGGCAACTGCCACATACTCATTGGAAATTCTCCCCCCAAGCATGCAAGGCATCTCATTGCGATATTATAAAGTAAATAGCAGAATAACAATCAATTAAATAAATCTAAAATTTAAAATCTAAACTTAATATATCACAAGATTCCAAAAATATTCAATCGTCTTATATCAAATTTTAATAAAACCATACTCTAAAAATAGAGAAACCAAAACTCTACTCCTAATCATTCTCCCAAGTATATCCTCATGCCATCTTAGTTCTCAAGATCTATAAAAATAGTAAAATATCAAATAATTAGGTGGACAGCTTAGTAAGTAATTAACACTTTAACTAAATAAATCAGACAATGAAATAATAATTTTACTAAAAATAAGCATATGGAACACATCATTTCAACAATAAAACTAGAGATGCAGCATTATCAAAACATTGCAAGTGAATCCAATCTTTCTTAAAATTCAAATTTCATTCATAATCTAATTTCTTTTAAAATAACAAGTTCATCTCATCGGCTATAAACTATAACCATACTCATACCCTATAGCTAGGCTAGATAATAAGTTCAAAAATAGTCAGAGTATCAATATATAACCTCCGCTAGTAGAGTATCTATGCCAATGCATAACCCTCATGATAGGATATCGATGTGTCAATGCATCACCCATGGCAAGTATTGATGTGCTAGTGCATAACCCCGCTAACAGGGTATCGATGTACAAGCACATAACTCACATTGGCAAGGTATCAATATATCAACGCATAACCCCATTGGTAGGGTATCGATATATAGTCAAGCTGTGAGTCCAAATCCATCTCGAATCAAAACTCTTTTTCTCAAAAAAAAAAAAAAGTTTCATGTTCTAATTCTGAAAACACATAAAACCATACAGTATCAAAATCATTTGAGCATAAACCCATATCGAAATCAATATATTTGATTATAAATCATATATTTTTCCAGGAAAAGATACTCAATAATAAAACACCATGCATCAAGTTCATAAATCATGAATAGTTCTATTCAGAAAATATTTTATAATTTGTTGATAGATCAAGGAAAAAAAGGTTATATTACTTACCTCGTGAGTACAAATAATTGACAAATCCCTTTATTTTGAAAATCTTCCTTATAGTCTAATATTCAAAAAATTATATTTTTATCAGAAATTTATTCAAGGTTATTTTAAAAATAAAAATTCTAAGTTCCAACACTCTTATAATGCTTGCCAATTGAGAGTGCACGAGATCCTGGTCAGTTCGATTAAGATGATCTCATCAGCTTATGGTCGGATTAGGATATAGGTGGCTTAATAGAAATTAAAAGATACCAAATCTAGCAGTGTTCGATAAGGGCCCAGGTGGAGGCTGGCGCATGCTGCCCAACATCCATGGGTTAGGACCCCTTTCACCAGGGTAATTAAGGAGAGGCTCATCTCTGGGATCCAACAAAATCCTAGAGAGACAGTTGAGAGAGAAACCATATAGAGAGAGAAACAAGAGAGTGGGGAAGATAGAGAGAGGAGAGAGAACATAGCATCTCTCTTTTCAATTGATGAAGGGAAGAGTCATGGGGTGACTGCTGGCTGGTGGACCAACGGTCGGACACCATGAATGGCAGTCGGTGATAATAGATGGCTGGCAGTGAGGAATCAACCAGAAAAGATTGACCAAAACAGGGCTTCGTCCCTAAACCAAAAAAACTCCACGGCATCCAATGGCTAAGGCTCCAGCCATGGTTACAAGCTGTTGTGAGGGATTGGACCAAGGCCTTGGCAATGAGTGTCGGCAGCAAAGAAGGCTGGAAAAGGAAGAAATAAGGCTGGAATTCCAAGAACAAGGGAAATAGTGTATCCACCTTGTCTAGCAAATATCCAGCAATTAGCTGATCGCAAATCAAGATCCAAGAGGTAGGGAGAATGGGAAGGAGAACTAATTAGATGATTGATGGGTTGTTACCTAGTTTCCAGCTGTTTGGCTATGGTGGTGGCGAATGGCATTCAGAAGAAGATGAACCCAGTGATTTTCAGATATGGAGGCCTAAAATTCATGTTGGAGATCAAAAGGAAGCTGGGATAGGGTTAAATAGAGGCAGATTTAGGGAGTCTTGAGGTCCCGAAGCTCCCTAGTAACCAGACTCGTACATGAAGTCGGAGAAGGCAACTCCCATTGGGAGTCCGCCTCTTCTCCTCGCATGTGCAGGGAGTCTTGAGCTCCCAAAGCTCCCTAGCGACCAGACTCCTAGGCAGCGGCTCCCATTGGGAGTCCGCCTCTTCCCCTTGCATGTGCAGCACGCATGCCTAGTTATTTTAATATTTTATCTTTTTCCCCCATTTTGGTTGTCTAATTTGGGCTGGTCAAGCGGATCAGGCCATCTAATTAGACTAGGCGTCTGAGGGCTGGGTCTTCCACCGTCTCAAATTTGATCCCCTATTTACGAGGATTTTCTTAGCCTTCAGTAAACTTGAGGGCATAATCTTATTCACAATTGTCACTCTTTCCTAATTAATGCCTTTCCTGAGCTCTTATATAACAACCTGAGGAGTACCATCAGTTTTGTCATATGCGCACTACAGACTCTATGTTTGCCTTGCAACTATTCCATCTTAACGTGCAATAACCAAAAATTTGCATGCTGTAGGCCATGTTTGGGTGCTGGTTAAGTGGTGGATAAGGGTGATTTATTCCAGCCAAACGCTAGTCAAAAAGTGGTGGATAACTTTATTCTGTCAAAGGTTCACAAAGATGTTGACCTGGGGAACTTTATTTCGGGGGGAGGGTTAAATAAAGTCAATCACCCAGAGATTTCTCTCTTTACTTTTCACGCCACAATTATAATCCACTAAGCATGGGAGTGCCAACCAAACAGCGAATAACTTGATTTGCTAGTTAGCTAGCTAGGGGATGGATGCACATGGTTAAATATTTTCAGGGGGTGGTTAGCTCTTTGGCATCCAAACACAGCCTAACTAGTTTCAATGACTTTTGCATCCACATGATCAAGAACATTTTTCCATGTTCCAAGTTAGCAGGTAGAACAAGATCTGTAGGAAAATCTATTGTTATGAGGGCTCTACGCTACTCATACTTGTCTCAACGTCATATTTTTAAAAATGATGTTTTTCTTCTGGGAGTACCAAAATGATACTAATATTTGGGTTGTAGATAATGACAGTAACTGATTTTTGTTTCTTTTCACATACGTTGTCTTCTAGGTACTTGTAAAGGATATCTGGGTTTTTGAGAGATCACTCTTTCACCCTGGGGCTGACTGGCGTCTCTGTGCACGGCTTGCAGCATAGGCTGTATGAAGACTTTCGGGAAATGTTTATCCCAAAGCCATGGTCTTATTATCACAAAAAAATTGCTCCTATACATATGTGCTGGGCGGGAGTAACTTATCATCTCTCATCCTTTTTTCTTTGAATTAATCTTTTGTTTCCAACAGGGAAGAAATAATAGCAGGTTATCGAGTCTTTTTTGATGGAGACTAGCTCCTATTCGACATGCATGCTACATTTTGATGGATTTGGAGGACGAGGATTTATCTTGTAAAGTTGTTTGAGCACATAATTTTCTTAATGCTTCAATCAATACAGAGTCATTTTGTCTTGAACCATCAGAGGTCCCTGTTGGTTCAGAATACACATGAACAGAGAATGACTGAAGTTGTTTGTTTGAAATCAGCTTTTCAGGATGCCTTTGCTGATTTTCTTATGTATTTCTCCATGCTTTTTGTCTCCCGGTCAAGAGATGCATCTGAGATCATGCTAGTAGTTCAAGGATACAGTATATTATTTCCTGAGAGGGTGATTCCACTGGATGGTACAACTACCAAAGATGTAGTAGTTAAGCAAAGGCGTGGGACAAGTTGTGTGTTTCTTTAATAAAGCACAAGAGGTTCTCCATTTCTCCAAAGTAAAAACAAACTTAATCCAGGTGAAACCTTCAAGAGGAAACCCTTCTCTCTTGCAAACCATATTGGTTGAGTGATTTGGGACAGCATCATTTGGTGCCTCACCTGCTGCGTGTTATTGTACTTTCTGGTGCTAGTGGTTGTATCTGTGCAAGGGCAGTGTAATCGTGCCGGCTGCATTGCGGCCCATCCAAAAAAAAATAAATCCGGAAACCCTTCACGAAATATTTCCAAAGAAGTGTGGAGTCCAACTTTCTGCTGTACGTTCTTCAAGTCTTGGATTTGAATGACCTAACGAATAAATTATAAACTTTCTCATGTACTTGGTTGTTAGTTCTCCATCATCCAAATTGGTTTTATTTAGAAGATCTCGTTTAAGTTCCATGGGAATGGTTCATGCAAAATGCTTGAGGAATACATGCCTTATCTCGGTCATGGGCAATGTAACAAGCCTACGTGCTTCTTTTAAAATCTTAAAATATAATGATATTTTTTATTATCCTTATGTTGCATTTAATGCATTATAAGATAGTGGCAATCTAGATTATCTACAATCTAAATAGATTATCAATAATGTTGATTATTATATTTGATACATGTACGTAATGTTATATTAAAATTACTGAAAATTTTGATTGACATGTTTGGTATGACAATCAGATTATTGATAAAGTAATATCAAATTTTTAAAATATTTTTAAATTAAATTTACTAAAAATCATACTCCATGCATAAAATATAAATATATATTATAAATAAATATATATATATATTATTATATTCTAATATATATATATATATATATATATTTATAATATATATTAATATATTAATATAATATAATATTATTTATATAATAATATAAATTTATTATATTATTATAATATATTATATTACTAATATTGCATTATATAATATAAAATTATGTTATAATATTATTATCATATAACATAATATTATATCATATAATATTATATTTATAATATAAATATAAATATATTATAATATATTATATATAATATATTATATTCTAATATATATATTTATATTTAAAATATATATTATAATATATTATTATAATATAATAATAAGTTATATTATCTAATATTATATTATTATGATATTATTATAATATATTATTATGAAAAAAATAATAGTATATTATGTTATAATAATATTATAATATAACATTATATTATATTATATTATATTATTATTATAATAATTATATATAATATGTTATATTCTAATATATATTTATATTTATAATATATAATATTATATATTATAATATTATTATTATATTATATGTTGGGGATAAATCCCGCTCCTGCCGAAGCCCGGCCCGACGCTCAGCCCAATGTAACCAGTAGCCGCTGAAGAGCTTTAGCGCCAGGCGCCAGGCCGAGCCCCTACCACGGCCGAACTGCCTAGAGGCCGAACTCCCCTGCGCCAAGGTTCCGGGCCGAACTGCCTAGAGGACGAACTCCGCCCGCCGAACTTCCTGACGGCCGAGCTCCTTCGGACCGACCCCAGGCGAGCCCATGCAGCCGAACTCCTTCGGACTTCCCACGGCCGAACTCCTTCGGACCGACCCCAGGCGAGCCCGTGCAGCCGAACTCCTTCGGACTTCCCACGGCCGAACTCCTTCGGACCGACCCCAGGCGAGCCCGTGCAGCCGAACTCCTTCGGACCCCACGGCCGAACTCCTTCGGACCGACCCCAGGCGAGCCCATGCAGCCGAACTCCTTCGGACCCCACGGCCGAACTCCTTCGGACCGACCCCAGGCGAGCCCGTGCAGCCGAACTCCTTCGGACCCCACGGCCGAACTCCTTCGGACCGACCCCAGGCGAGCCCATGCAGCCGAACTCCTTCGGACCGACCCCAGGCGAGCCCATGCAGCCGAACTCCTTCGGACTTCCCACGGCCGAACTCCTTCGGACCGACCCAGGCGAGCCCATGCAGCCGAACTCCTTCGGACCGACCCCAGGCGAGCCCATGCAGCCGAACTCCTTCGGACCCCACGGCCGAACTCCTTCGGACCGACCCCAGGCGAGCCCATGCAGCCGAACTCCTTCGGACTTCCCACGGCCGAACTCCTTCGGACCGACCCCAGGCGAGCCTATGCAGCCGAACTCCTTCGGACCCTTCGACCGACTCCGAGCCCTGGCCGAACCCCTTCGGACCGACCCTAGGCGACCGAACTCCTCAGCGAGCCCTGGCCGAACCAACTAGCAACCGAAGTCCTTCAACTGGCCAGCCGAGCTTCTTCGGGCCTCTCAGCGGTCGAACTCCTCGGCAACCGTCCCGCGGCCGAACTCTACAGATGGCCGACCCTTCAGCCAGACGAACTCCCCCAGCTTCCCCCTCGGCCGAACTCTGTTACAAGTCCGAACTCCATTGGACGAACTGTCGCCTGCAGCAAGACCGGACGGCGCCTTCCTCTCCGTACCGGACTCCATGCGGCCCACGGCTCGCCGGTATGGCTCCCACGATCTACCGGACGACGCCTTCCTCTCCGTACCGGACTCCATGCGGCCCACGACTCGCCGGTATGGCTCCCACGATCTACCGGACGACGCCTTCCTCTCCGTACCGGACTCCATGCGGCCCACGACTCGCCGGTATGGCTCCCACGATCTACCGGACGACGCCTTCCTCTCCGTACCAAACTCCATGCTGCCCGACGACTCTCTGCCAGACGGCACAGCCGTCACCATCAACTAAGCTCCGCTATAAAAGGACCCCTCCCGACATACTAAGGCTAAGCTCTCTGAACTCTCGACTCTCTAAGCTCTCCTCCACATCTCTAAGCTCCGGAACTCATTCCGAGCACTCCATTACTGTTGGCCGGAAACTAACTTGACCGTCGGAGGGTCCTGCCGGAGCCACCACCCCACCGGTTCCGGACGGGACTTCGTTTTGCAGGTCCCCGGCGGCGCCCAGCGGCCTCGATTGCGGCGACCTCCGGCGGCGACGGATTTCTGCACCAACAGATTGGCGCTAGAGGAAGGGCCTGAACCTTCGAGGTTCCCTTGTTCTTAAAGGAGTGCTCGGCGACGATTTCCTTCCCCTGCTCCGGATCTCTCTTCTCCCTCTTCAGTATTCCTTTTCTGGAAAGAAAAATGCCCCCCAGAAGAGCCTCGACCCGGAGGTCGGCAGCCTCCGCGGCCCGATCCCGTTCGGGTCCGTCCGCTCCCACTCCGGCCCCGGCGACACGGGCCCGCTCCGTACCCGCGGTGGATGCGGAGCGGTTCGACCTGCTTGCCCAGCAGGTCCGCGATCTTACGGAGGCGGTGCGGGCAGGTGCAGGCCACGCATTCGCGAGGTCCGGCGCCCACTCGACCGGCGCGGGGTTCCCCGGAGCCCGGGAACCCAGTCCAGGAGCGACCGATGTGGGCTACCCGACCTCCGGCCCTCGGGAGAGAAGGGCAGCCGGCAAGGAGCCCCTGCTCGGACCGCGGCTCGACCCAGGGAGAGGCTTCACACCTATTCCGCGAGAAGACCTTGGGGATTAAGGATCGCGAAGACTTCCTGGATCAAAGGCTCTTGGAGATGGGACGACGCATAGAAGAACTTCGTCATACTCCTTCCTCCCGCGGTAACGATATTTGCACTGATCCTCCCTTCTCACAGAAAATTATGCAGGAACAGGTACCGCCGAACTTCAAGCTCCCGCATTTTGAAAGCTACGATGGGACCACCGACCCGGTCGACCATTTGGAGGCCTTTCAGGACTACGATGTTGCTCCATGGCGCGCCTGATGCCATTTTGTGTCGGGCTTTCCCTTCTACCCTCAAAGGAGCGGCCAGGAATTGGTACTCGGCGCTTAAGCCGGGCACCATCCTATCGTTTGACCAAATGAGTCAACAATTCGCGGCCCACTTTGTCAGCAGCAAACGGCCGCGCAGAGGCTCGGATTCCTTGTTGGCCATCAGGCAAAAAGAGGGGGAACCCATCCGGGCTTACGTCACCCGGTTCAACGCTGCCGCGCTGGAAGTCCGGAACCTGGACCAATCAGTTGCTATGGCCGCGCTCAAGGGCGGCCTTCAGAAGAACGACCTGTTGTTCTCCCTGGAAAAGAAATATCCCAGGGATTTCGCTGACATGCTAGCTCGGGCCGAAAGCTATGCCCGGGCAGAGGAGGCTTTTGAGGCCAAGGATAATGAAGCTCGCGACAAGCGACGAGTAGGCAGAGCGGGAAGGCCCGCCGAAGAAAGAAAGCGCACCGAAGCTTGGCCGCGCTCCCGAACTCCCCCTGGTCGCGGGCGAGCCCGGACTCCACCTCA
>QRFJ01000244.1:224361-310846 GCA_006176705.1 Cocos nucifera
GGGAGTCCAAGGAGCTCGGCCGCTAAGCAGTTCGGCTGGCTGAAGGGTTTCGAAGAAGCCCGGCTGCTGCTAGGCCGCTAAGGGGTTCGACTGAAGCCCGGCTGCTGGGAGTTCGAGGAGCTCGGCTGCTGAGGAGTTCGGCCGAGTGGAGGGGTACGGCTAAGACCCGTCCGCTGAAGCTCTTCCGCGGCTACTGGTTGCAGGAGAATTGGACTTCGGCAGGAGCAGGGTTTATCCCCAACACTAGGAAATAAGTTTATTTCTTCTAATAGTTCTAAAAGGATTTAAAGAATTCAATTTTTCCCTGAAGTTAGTTGATTTGCTTGGTTTGTTGTTTGTTTGTGCACTAAAGAATTCTGGATTTTTGATTATTCTAGCCTATGTTTCTGATGAATAAGAAAATAAAGTAGTAGCAAATATACAAGAATGTAAAAGCCTTAGAAAAAAGGTCTTACTTCATAATTTGAGTTTCTATTTTGAATTTTTGGTCTCTGGTCACATGGCAAACTCTCTTTTGATGCAAAGAAAGTTGGGAAGGTTTTGAAAATATTACTTCAAATCAATAAGCAAGTTCCTATAGTTCATGGCACTTGAAAGTTTAAGCAAGTTTGTGCTGACCATGTGTCTAGTGCAATATATGTTTCGCTTGGTAGGCTTACAACAAAATACATATTAACTTTGCAGTACTGTCAGTATATTATGTATCATTTATTATTCCTCTTAAGAAAGACTTCTATTTTTTATACTACCCCATTTCTATTAAAATCTCAAAGGTCTCCATTCTGAGATGCTATATGTCATGCCCTCGACCTAAAATTGCGAGCTATGGTTGTGGCAACTGCCACATACTCATTGGAAATTCTCCCCCCAAGCATGCAAGGCATCTCATTGCGATATTATAAAGTAAATAGCAGAATAACAATCAATTAAATAAATCTAAAATTTAAAATCTAAACTTAATATATCACAAGATTCCAAAAATATTCAATCGTCTTATATCAAATTTTAATAAAACCATACTCTAAAAATAGAGAAACCAAAACTCTACTCCTAATCATTCTCCCAAGTATATCCTCATGCCATCTTAGTTCTCAAGATCTATAAAAATAGTAAAATATCAAATAATTAGGTGGACAGCTTAGTAAGTAATTAACACTTTAACTAAATAAATCAGACAATGAAATAATAATTTTACTAAAAATAAGCATATGGAACACATCATTTCAACAATAAAACTAGAGATGCAGCATTATCAAAACATTGCAAGTGAATCCAATCTTTCTTAAAATTCAAATTTCATTCATAATCTAATTTCTTTTAAAATAACAAGTTCATCTCATCGGCTATAAACTATAACCATACTCATACCCTATAGCTAGGCTAGATAATAAGTTCAAAAATAGTCAGAGTATCAATATATAACCTCCGCTAGTAGAGTATCTATGCCAATGCATAACCCTCATGATAGGATATCGATGTGTCAATGCATCACCCATGGCAAGTATTGATGTGCTAGTGCATAACCCCGCTAACAGGGTATCGATGTACAAGCACATAACTCACATTGGCAAGGTATCAATATATCAACGCATAACCCCATTGGTAGGGTATCGATATATAGTCAAGCTGTGAGTCCAAATCCATCTCGAATCAAAACTCTTTTTCTCAAAAAAAAAAAAAAGTTTCATGTTCTAATTCTGAAAACACATAAAACCATACAGTATCAAAATCATTTGAGCATAAACCCATATCGAAATCAATATATTTGATTATAAATCATATATTTTTCCAGGAAAAGATACTCAATAATAAAACACCATGCATCAAGTTCATAAATCATGAATAGTTCTATTCAGAAAATATTTTATAATTTGTTGATAGATCAAGGAAAAAAAGGTTATATTACTTACCTCGTGAGTACAAATAATTGACAAATCCCTTTATTTTGAAAATCTTCCTTATAGTCTAATATTCAAAAAATTATATTTTTATCAGAAATTTATTCAAGGTTATTTTAAAAATAAAAATTCTAAGTTCCAACACTCTTATAATGCTTGCCAATTGAGAGTGCACGAGATCCTGGTCAGTTCGATTAAGATGATCTCATCAGCTTATGGTCGGATTAGGATATAGGTGGCTTAATAGAAATTAAAAGATACCAAATCTAGCAGTGTTCGATAAGGGCCCAGGTGGAGGCTGGCGCATGCTGCCCAACATCCATGGGTTAGGACCCCTTTCACCAGGGTAATTAAGGAGAGGCTCATCTCTGGGATCCAACAAAATCCTAGAGAGACAGTTGAGAGAGAAACCATATAGAGAGAGAAACAAGAGAGTGGGGAAGATAGAGAGAGGAGAGAGAACATAGCATCTCTCTTTTCAATTGATGAAGGGAAGAGTCATGGGGTGACTGCTGGCTGGTGGACCAACGGTCGGACACCATGAATGGCAGTCGGTGATAATAGATGGCTGGCAGTGAGGAATCAACCAGAAAAGATTGACCAAAACAGGGCTTCGTCCCTAAACCAAAAAAACTCCACGGCATCCAATGGCTAAGGCTCCAGCCATGGTTACAAGCTGTTGTGAGGGATTGGACCAAGGCCTTGGCAATGAGTGTCGGCAGCAAAGAAGGCTGGAAAAGGAAGAAATAAGGCTGGAATTCCAAGAACAAGGGAAATAGTGTATCCACCTTGTCTAGCAAATATCCAGCAATTAGCTGATCGCAAATCAAGATCCAAGAGGTAGGGAGAATGGGAAGGAGAACTAATTAGATGATTGATGGGTTGTTACCTAGTTTCCAGCTGTTTGGCTATGGTGGTGGCGAATGGCATTCAGAAGAAGATGAACCCAGTGATTTTCAGATATGGAGGCCTAAAATTCATGTTGGAGATCAAAAGGAAGCTGGGATAGGGTTAAATAGAGGCAGATTTAGGGAGTCTTGAGGTCCCGAAGCTCCCTAGTAACCAGACTCGTACATGAAGTCGGAGAAGGCAACTCCCATTGGGAGTCCGCCTCTTCTCCTCGCATGTGCAGGGAGTCTTGAGCTCCCAAAGCTCCCTAGCGACCAGACTCCTAGGCAGCGGCTCCCATTGGGAGTCCGCCTCTTCCCCTTGCATGTGCAGCACGCATGCCTAGTTATTTTAATATTTTATCTTTTTCCCCCATTTTGGTTGTCTAATTTGGGCTGGTCAAGCGGATCAGGCCATCTAATTAGACTAGGCGTCTGAGGGCTGGGTCTTCCACCGTCTCAAATTTGATCCCCTATTTACGAGGATTTTCTTAGCCTTCAGTAAACTTGAGGGCATAATCTTATTCACAATTGTCACTCTTTCCTAATTAATGCCTTTCCTGAGCTCTTATATAACAACCTGAGGAGTACCATCAGTTTTGTCATATGCGCACTACAGACTCTATGTTTGCCTTGCAACTATTCCATCTTAACGTGCAATAACCAAAAATTTGCATGCTGTAGGCCATGTTTGGGTGCTGGTTAAGTGGTGGATAAGGGTGATTTATTCCAGCCAAACGCTAGTCAAAAAGTGGTGGATAACTTTATTCTGTCAAAGGTTCACAAAGATGTTGACCTGGGGAACTTTATTTCGGGGGGAGGGTTAAATAAAGTCAATCACCCAGAGATTTCTCTCTTTACTTTTCACGCCACAATTATAATCCACTAAGCATGGGAGTGCCAACCAAACAGCGAATAACTTGATTTGCTAGTTAGCTAGCTAGGGGATGGATGCACATGGTTAAATATTTTCAGGGGGTGGTTAGCTCTTTGGCATCCAAACACAGCCTAACTAGTTTCAATGACTTTTGCATCCACATGATCAAGAACATTTTTCCATGTTCCAAGTTAGCAGGTAGAACAAGATCTGTAGGAAAATCTATTGTTATGAGGGCTCTACGCTACTCATACTTGTCTCAACGTCATATTTTTAAAAATGATGTTTTTCTTCTGGGAGTACCAAAATGATACTAATATTTGGGTTGTAGATAATGACAGTAACTGATTTTTGTTTCTTTTCACATACGTTGTCTTCTAGGTACTTGTAAAGGATATCTGGGTTTTTGAGAGATCACTCTTTCACCCTGGGGCTGACTGGCGTCTCTGTGCACGGCTTGCAGCATAGGCTGTATGAAGACTTTCGGGAAATGTTTATCCCAAAGCCATGGTCTTATTATCACAAAAAAATTGCTCCTATACATATGTGCTGGGCGGGAGTAACTTATCATCTCTCATCCTTTTTTCTTTGAATTAATCTTTTGTTTCCAACAGGGAAGAAATAATAGCAGGTTATCGAGTCTTTTTTGATGGAGACTAGCTCCTATTCGACATGCATGCTACATTTTGATGGATTTGGAGGACGAGGATTTATCTTGTAAAGTTGTTTGAGCACATAATTTTCTTAATGCTTCAATCAATACAGAGTCATTTTGTCTTGAACCATCAGAGGTCCCTGTTGGTTCAGAATACACATGAACAGAGAATGACTGAAGTTGTTTGTTTGAAATCAGCTTTTCAGGATGCCTTTGCTGATTTTCTTATGTATTTCTCCATGCTTTTTGTCTCCCGGTCAAGAGATGCATCTGAGATCATGCTAGTAGTTCAAGGATACAGTATATTATTTCCTGAGAGGGTGATTCCACTGGATGGTACAACTACCAAAGATGTAGTAGTTAAGCAAAGGCGTGGGACAAGTTGTGTGTTTCTTTAATAAAGCACAAGAGGTTCTCCATTTCTCCAAAGTAAAAACAAACTTAATCCAGGTGAAACCTTCAAGAGGAAACCCTTCTCTCTTGCAAACCATATTGGTTGAGTGATTTGGGACAGCATCATTTGGTGCCTCACCTGCTGCGTGTTATTGTACTTTCTGGTGCTAGTGGTTGTATCTGTGCAAGGGCAGTGTAATCGTGCCGGCTGCATTGCGGCCCATCCAAAAAAAAATAAATCCGGAAACCCTTCACGAAATATTTCCAAAGAAGTGTGGAGTCCAACTTTCTGCTGTACGTTCTTCAAGTCTTGGATTTGAATGACCTAACGAATAAATTATAAACTTTCTCATGTACTTGGTTGTTAGTTCTCCATCATCCAAATTGGTTTTATTTAGAAGATCTCGTTTAAGTTCCATGGGAATGGTTCATGCAAAATGCTTGAGGAATACATGCCTTATCTCGGTCATGGGCAATGTAACAAGCCTACGTGCTTCTTTTAAAATCTTAAAATATAATGATATTTTTTATTATCCTTATGTTGCATTTAATGCATTATAAGATAGTGGCAATCTAGATTATCTACAATCTAAATAGATTATCAATAATGTTGATTATTATATTTGATACATGTACGTAATGTTATATTAAAATTACTGAAAATTTTGATTGACATGTTTGGTATGACAATCAGATTATTGATAAAGTAATATCAAATTTTTAAAATATTTTTAAATTAAATTTACTAAAAATCATACTCCATGCATAAAATATAAATATATATTATAAATAAATATATATATATATTATTATATTCTAATATATATATATATATATATATATTTATAATATATATTAATATATTAATATAATATAATATTATTTATATAATAATATAAATTTATTATATTATTATAATATATTATATTACTAATATTGCATTATATAATATAAAATTATGTTATAATATTATTATCATATAACATAATATTATATCATATAATATTATATTTATAATATAAATATAAATATATTATAATATATTATATATAATATATTATATTCTAATATATATATTTATATTTAAAATATATATTATAATATATTATTATAATATAATAATAAGTTATATTATCTAATATTATATTATTATGATATTATTATAATATATTATTATGAAAAAAAAATAATAGTATATTATGTTATAATAATATTATAATATAACATTATATTATATTATATTATATTATTATTATATAATAATTATATATAATATGTTATATTCTAATATATATTTATATTTATAATATATAATATTATATATTATAATATTATTATTATATTATATGTTGGGGATAAATCCCGCTCCTGCCGAAGCCCGGCCCGACGCTCAGCCCAATGTAACCAGTAGCCGCTGAAGAGCTTTAGCGCCAGGCGCCAGGCCGAGCCCCTACCACGGCCGAACTGCCTAGAGGCCGAACTCCCCTGCGCCAAGCTTCGGGCCGAACTCCCTCCGCCCGCCGAACTTCCCACGGCCGAGCTCCTTCGGACCGACCCCAGGCGAGCCCATGCAGCCGAACTCCTTCAGACTTCCCACGGCCGAGCTCCTTCGGACCGACCCCAGGCGAGCCCATGCAGCCGAACTCCTTCGGACTTCCCACGGCCGAACTCCTTCGGACCGACCCCAGGCGAGCCCATGCAGCCGAACTCCTTCGGACCCCACGGCCGAACTCCTTCGGACCGACCCCAGGCGAGCCCATGCAGCCGAACTCCTTCGGACCCCACGGCCGAACTCCTTCGGACCGACCCCAGGCGAGCCCATGAGCCCGAACTCCTTCGGACCCCACGGCCGAACTCCTTCGGACCGACCCCAGGCGAGCCCAGCAGCCGAACTCCTTCGGACCGACCCCAGGCGAGCCCATGCAGCCGAACTCCTTCGGACTTCCCACGCCGAACTCCTTCGGACCGACCCCAGGCGAGCCCATGCAGCCAGAACTCCTTCGGGACCGACCCCAGGCGAGCCCATGCAGCCGAACTCCTTCGGACTTCCCACGGCCGAACTCCTTCGGACCCGACCCCAGGCGAGCCCCATGCAGCCGAACTCCTTCGGACTTCCCACGACCGAACTCCTTCGGACCGACCCCAGGCGAGCCCATGCAGCCGAACTCCTTCGGACCCCACGGCCGAACTCCTTCGGACCGACTTCAGGCGAGCCCAAGTGGCCGAACCCCTTCGGACCGACCCTAGGCGACCGAACTCCTCAGCGAGCCCTGGCCGAACCAACTAGCAACCGAAGTCCTTCAACTGGCCAGCCGAGCTTCTTCGGGCCTCCTCAGCGGTCGAACTCCTCGGCAACCGTCCCGCGGCCGAACTCTACAGATGGCCGACCCTTCAGCCAGACGAACTCCCCCAGCTTCCCCCTCGGCCGAACTCTGTTACAAGTCCGAACTCCATTGGATGAACTGTCGCCTGCAGCAAGACCGGACGGCGCCTTCCTCTCCGTACCGGACTCCATGCGGCCCACGGCTCGCCGGTATGGCTCCCACGATCTACCGGACGACGCCTTCCTCCCCGTACCGGACTCCATGCGGCCCACGACTCGCCGGTATGGCTCCCACGATGACTCGTCGGTATGGCTCCCACGATCTACCGGACGACGCCTTCCTCTCCGTACCGGACTCCATGCGGCCCATGACTCGTCGGTATGGCTCCCACGATCTATCGGACGACGCCTTCCTCTCCGTACCAAACTCCCTGCTGCCCGACGACTCTCTGCCAGACGGCACAGCCGTCACCATCAACTAAGCTCCGCTATATAAAAGGACCCCTCCCGACATACTAAGGCTAAGCTCTCTGAACTCTTCGACTCTCTAAGCTCTCCTCCACATCTCTAAGCTCCGGAACTCATTCCGAGCACTCCATTACTGTTGGCCGGAAACTAACTTGACCGTCGGAGGGTCCTGCCGGAGCCACCACCCCACCGGTTCCGACGAGGACTTCGTTTTGCAGGTCCCCGGACGGCGCCTCAGCGGCCTCGATTTTCGGCGACCTCCGGCGGCGACGGATTTCTGCACCAACAGATTGGCGCTAGAGGAAGGGCCTGAACCTTCCGAGGTTCCCTTGTTCTTAAAGGAGTGCTCGGCGACGATTTCCTTCCCCTGCTCCGGATCTCTCTTCTCCCTCTTCAGTATTCCTTTTCTGGAAAGAAAAATGCCCCCCAGAAGAGCCTCGACCCGGAGGTCGGCAGCCTCCGCGGCCCGATCCCATTCGGGTCCGTCCGCTCCCACTCCGACCCCGGCGACACGGGCCCGCTCCGTACCCACGGTGGATGCGGAGCGGTTTGACCTGCTTGCCCAGCAGGTCCGCGATCTTACGGAGGCGGTGCGGGCAGTGCAGGCCACGCATTCGCGAGGTCCGGCGCCCACTCGACCGGCGCGGGGTTCCCCGGAGCCCGGGAACCCAGTCCAGGAGCGACCGATGTGGGCTACCCGACCTCCGGCCCTCGGGAGAGAAGGGCAGCCGGCAAAGGAGCCCCTGCTCGGACCGCGGCTCGACCCAGGGAGAGGCTTCGCACCTATTCCGCGAGAAGACCTTGGGGATTAAGGATCGCGAAGACTTCCTGGATCAAAGGCTCTTGGAGATGGGACGACGCATAGAAGAACTTCATCATACTCCTTCCTCCCGCGGTAACGATATTTGCACTGATCCTCCCTTCTCACAGAAAATTATGCAGGAACAGGTACCGCCGAACTTCAAGCTCCCGCATTTTGAAAGCTACGATGGGACCACCGACCCGGTCGACCATTTGGAGGCCTTCAGGACAACGATGTTGCTCCATGGCGCGCCTGATGCCATTTTGTGTCGGGCTTTCCCTTCTACCCTCAAAGGAGCGGCCAGGAATTGGTACTCGGCGCTTAAGCCGGGCACCATCCTATCGTTTGACCAAATGAGTCAACAATTCGCGGCCCACTTTGTCAGCAGCAAACGGCCGCGCAGAGGCTCGGATTCCTTGTTGGCCATCAGGCAAAAAGAGGGGGAACCCATCCGGGCTTACGTCACCCGGTTCAACGCTGCCGCGCTGGAAGTCCGGAACCTGGACCAATCAGTTGCTATGGCCGCACTCAAGGGCGGCCTTCAGAAGAACGACCTGTTGTTTCTCCCTGGAAAAGAAATATCCCAGGGATTTTGCTGACATGCTAGCTCGGGCCGAAAGCTATGCCCGGGCAGAGGAGGCTTTTGAGGCCAAGGATAATGAAGCTCGCGACAAGCGACGAGTAGGCAGAGCGGGAAGGCCCGCCGAAGAAAGAAAGCGCACCGAAGCTTGGCCGCGCTCCCGAACTCCCCCTGGTCGCGGGCGAGCCCGGACTCCACCTCAGGCTCGGGGGCGGGAAGCCACCGACGGAAGGGCACACCGAAGTCCCCCCCGACGCCGAAGTCCCCTCCGGCGCCGAAGTTCCCCCCGGCGCCGAGGTTCTCCCCCGCGACGAGGTTCATCTCCGCGCCAAAGGTTCTCCCCTCCGGCGGCGTTTTCACAGCTACGCCCCCCTCAACGCCTCCGAAGGCTCAAGTGCTGCTGGAGATCAAGGGAAGACTTCCGGAGCCGGAGAGAATGCGTTCCCATCCCAGAAAACGCAACCCCAACAAGTTCTGCCTTTACCACCGTGACCACGGTCACGATACCGAGGAGTGCATCCAGCTCCAGGACGAAATCGAGGAGCTGGTCCGCGGGGCAGGCTTGGCCGATTCCTGCGAAGACAACCTAAAGAGCGGGAAGATCGGCCGAGAATGTTGCCACCGAATCGGCAGGAGGATCGGCCGCCTCTCGGCGTCATTAACACCGTCTCGGGAGGACCGCAGCGGGGAAAGACCGACGAATCCGAGGGACCGGCAAAGAGGCAGAGGACCTCGGAGCCCGTGACCTTCACCGAGGCAGACGCCCAGGGGATCCAGATTTCCGCATAACGACGCGGTTGTAATCTCTTTAAACGTCGCTGATTATGATGTACGCCGCATTTTGGTGGATAATGGAAGTTCGGCGGACATATTGTTTTACGATGCCTTCTTAAAAATGTCCCTACCTGACACCCGCTTAGGGCCTGTAAATTCCCCCCTGGTAGGATTTGCCGGACACGCCGTTCCGGTCGAAGGCATGGTGACTTTGGCTGTGACGGCGGGCCAATCCCCAAAATTGGCCAAGGCGCAGGATCGACTTTCTAGTCGTGAAGACCCCGTCCGCCTATAATGCAATCCTTGGGCGACCCGGCCTAAACGCACTTACGGGCGGTTAGTGTCAACCTACTACTTAAAGATGAAATTTTCGACGAAGCCACGGAGTCGGCGAGGTCAGAGGAGACCAAGCCCTGGCGAAGTATTGCTACTCGATCACCCTGCGCAAGGGAGAACCGGCCCGACCCTTACCTTGTTGATGGGACTGGACGTCCGCGACGACCTCACCTGAAGAACGGGGCGAACCTGCGGAAGACCTCGTCGCCTGTGTCCTTACACGACGGAGACCCGGGGCATGAGGTGCGGATCGGCTCCAACTTGGCGGCCGAGGTTAGGGAGACAGCTCGTCGCTTTCCTCAGAAGGAATGCGGACGTCTTCGCCTGGGACCCCAGCGGATGTACCAGGGATCGACGCCGATGTCATAGAACATCGGCTGGCCGTCGACCCAAGGCACCGACCCATTCAGAGAAAAGTTGCGCCACCAAGCCCCAGAGAGACAGAAGGCGGTAGCCGAAGAAGTGGATAAGCTCCTCAAAGCCGGACTCATCCGGGAGGTCAACTATCCGACCTGGGTCTCGAACGTGGTCCTCGTCAAAAAAGCGAACAACAAGTGGAGGATGTGCATCGACTTCAAGAAGCTGAACAAAGGCCTGCCCGAAGGACAGCTACCCTCCTGCCCGAGGATTCGACCAGCTGAGGTGGACGCAACCTCGGGCCACGAAGCTCCTCACCTTTTATGGACGCCATTTTCTGGTTACAACCAGATACGCATGGCGCCCGAGGACGAAGAAAAGACCACCTTCATTACTGACCGAGGTCTCTACTGTTACAGGGTCATGCCTTTCGGACTCAAGAATGCAGGGAGCCGACCTACCAGCGCTTGGTCAACAAGGTCTTCAAGGGGCAGATCGGCCGCAACATGGAGGTGTACGTGGACGACATGCTCGTCAAAAGCCGAGCCTCGACAGACCACCTGGCCGACCTTGAAGAAACCTTTCGGTGCGCTTCAGGAGGCACAAGATGAAGTTGAACCCGACCAAATGCGCCTTCGGCGTGACCTCCAAAAAATTCCTCGGGATTCATGGTGTCGAGACGCGGAATCGAGGCAAACCCCGAGAAAATCCGAGCCATTCCAGGAGATGACTGCCCCGAAAACAATTCAAGGAAAGTTCAGCGCCTGGCCTGGGAAGGTGGCGTCCCTGAACCGCTTTGTCATCTCAAGGTCGGCCGAGCGGTGCCTGCCCTTTCTTCCAGGTCCTCAGGCGACCGAAAGATTTTTGCTGGACAGCGGAGTGCAAACAAGGCATTCGAGGAGCTTAAAAACTACCTCGGCGCGCCCCCACTGCTGGCAAAGCCCGAACCTGGAGAAGGGCTGCTCCTATACCTAGCTGTCTCTCCAATGGCCCTGGCGGCTGTCCTGGTCAGGGAAGATGCGAAGGCGCAACAACCAGTCTACTACGTGAGCCGAGCCTTGAGGGACGCGGAGACCAGGTACTCCAAGTTAGAAAAACTAATTTACTGTCTTCTGATCGCAGCCAGGAGGCTCCGACCTTACTTTCAGGAGCATACCATAACGGTCCTCACGGACCAACCAATAAGAGCCGTCCTCCACCGAGCAGACGCTTCAGGAAGAATCGCCAAATGGGCGATCGAGCTCACGGAGTTCGACATCAATTACCGGCCCAGGCCATCGATCAAGGCTCAGATACTGGCGGACTTCGTGCTGGAATGCACCGCACCAGTTGAAGCCGAGCTTGAATCAAGCGAGACCTATCATCGGAGGGAGACCAAGGCCCCAACGAAGCCGAGCTGTGGCGGTCGAGCTTCCCTGAAGAAAGGGCCGACCTTCTTGAAGGCGCCTGGGTTCTGCACGTGGATGGCTCATCCAACTCTAGCGGGGCCGGCGCAGGGCTGGTCCTGGTTAGCCCCGAGGGGATCGTCACCGAGTACGCATTGCGCTTCGAGTTTCCCACAACCAACAATGGGGCCGAGTATGAAGCGCTGATAGCCGGGCTGCAGATAGCCAGGGAATTGAAGGTGGGTCGGCTTCAAGTCTATAGCGATTCCCAGTTGGTGGTCGGTCAGGTCGGCGGCAGCTACGAGGCGCGGGAGGAAAGCATGGTGATGTACCTCGGGAAGGTGAAGAACTTAATACCAGCCTTCGACAGCTTCGACATTCGGCACATCCCAAGGACCGGGAATACAAGGGCCGACCTTCCTCTCCAAGTTGGCCACCTCTGCCCCGGCCGAACTACCAAAAGAAGTGTTTCTGGAAACTCTGAAGTGCCCGACCACCGAGGAACCTCAGGCCGTCCTGCGGACGGACTTCGAGCCCAGCTGGATCGATCCGCTGATCGCCTACCTCGAAGAAGGGGTCCTCCCTCACGACCGGAGAGAAGCTCGGAAGCTCAGGAGTCAAGCCTCCCGCTACGTCTTGTACGAGGGCAGGTTATATAAAAGGTCGTACTCCCTCCCGTTGCTGAGGTGCCTCCGACCCTCTGAGGCCTGCATCGCGCTACAGGATGTCCACGAAGGACTCTGCGGAAGTCACGCGGGAGCCAGATCCCTATCGCAAAGACTACTTCGGCAAGGGTACTACTGGCCAACCCTACTTCGTGATTCCACGGAATACGTGAAGAGATGTGACCGCTGCCAGAAGAACGCCAGCGTGCAAAGGCAGCCGGCATCCGAACTCACTCCGCTCACTGCACCCTGGCCCTTCGCGCAGTGGGGGATGGACATCCTCGGCCCCTTCCCAACGGCGTCCGGACAACGGAAGTTCCTCCTGGTCGCGATTGACTACTTTACCAAGTGGGTCGAGGCGGAACCACTAGCGAAGATCACCGAGGCCAAGGTGCAGGACTTCGTCTGGAAGACGCTGATCTGCCGGTTCGGCCTGCCCCGAGCCCTCATAACCGATAATGGGCGACAGTTCGCTGGAGCCCGGTTTGCCGAGTTCTGCGAAGGACTAAACGTCTCCCACCACTTCACATCGGTGGCTCATCCGCAAGCCAATGGGGAAGCCGAAGTGACCAATCGGACCCTGCTGCAAGGCCTCAAAACGAGGCTCGACAGGGCAAAAGGGGGCCTGGGCAGACGAACTCTACCACGTCCTCTGGGCATACCGAACAACGCAGAGGGTACCGACCGGCGAGACGCCCTTCGCCTTGGCCTTCGGCACCGAGGCAGTCATCCCGATCGAGCTCAAACTTCCATCTGCTCGAATCGTGGGCTTCAACGAGCAACTCAACCCCCAGGACCTCAGAGCCAACCTCGACCTTCTAGAAGAAAAGAGGGAAGGCGGCCCGCATCCGGATGGCCACCTACCAACGGAAGGTGGCTCGGTATTACAATTCCAGAGTCAAAAAGCAAGGCGTTCAGAGTTGGGGACTTGGTGCTCCGACGAGCAGCCGTCTCTCAGCCCCAGAGTCAAGGGAAGCTCGTCCCAAATTGGGAAGGTCCGTACGAAGTGGTAGAGGTCATCCGACCTGGAACCTATCGCCTAAAGGAGCTCGGAGGACTAGCGCTTCCCCGACCTTGGAACTCAGAAAACCTGAGAATGTACCACCAATAGTTTCCCTCAATAAAACCTTGTTGCTCGACACTATCGTTTCAGGGTCGCTGAAAAAAAAAAAAAAAAAAAAAAAAAAAAGCGAGCGGAAATGTCCCGCTAGGAACAGGAGGAGAACCTCGTCCTAGCACGAGCAAAGTCAAAGGCCCCGTTCAAAGGACGGGATGGGGGGAGAAGCGAGGACGACGGTCCTCATGTGCCCCCACAGCCGGTTAGGAACAGGAGGAGAACCTCGTCCTAGCGTGAGCAAAGTCGAAGGCCCCGTTCCACAAAGGACGGGATGGGGGGAGAGGCGAGGACGACGGTCCCCATGTGCCCCCACAGCCCGTTAGGAACAGGAGGAGAACCTCGTCCTAACGCGAGCAAAGTCGAAGGCCTCGTTCACTAAAGGACGGGATGGGGGGAGAAGCGAGGACGACGGTCCCCATGTGCCCCCACAGCCCGTTAGGAACAGGAGGAGAACCTCGTCCTACGTGAGCAAAGTCGAAGGCCCCGTTCCACAAAGGACGGGATGGGGGGAGAGGCGAGGACGACGGTCCCCATGTGCCCCCACAGCCCGTTGGGAACAGGAGGAGAACCTCATCCTAACGCGTGAGCAAGGTCGAAGGCCTCGTTCACCTAAAGGACGAGATGGGGGAAGAGGCGAGGACGACGGTCCCCATGTGCCCCCACAGCCCGTTGGGAAACAAGAGGAGAACCTCGTTCCTAACGTGAGCAAGGTCCAAGGCCGAGCCCCAGAGTCTACGGCAAGCTTCACTGCAGAAGACGAGGTCTCCTTCGGACCTCAGCTTCAACTTCGGTGTCAGCATCAGCGGGAGACGGGATCTCCCCCAAGCGATCATAACCTGACTGCAAAAGGGAGGTCTCCCCCGAGTCGACTTCGGTTGATTTAGGCAATGTCAACTCCGACCCTGATCACGGGGGGCGACATTGACCCCGGCCTCAACATCGGCTTCACCAATTTTGGCTGGAAACGAGTCCCACTTCAACTTCAGCGTCAATATTGGCTGGAGATGAGACCTCCCCCGAGCTTCAGCTGCAACAAATGCGGAGCCTGGAAGAAGACTTCGGCAGTCGCCTGTTTTGGTACTCCCTTCCTTCAATTTTTGAACTCGGGAGTGGGGGGGCTACTGTTGGGGATAAATCCCGCTCCTGCCGAAGCCCGGCCCGACGCTCAGCCCAATGTAACCAGTAGCCGCTGAAGAGCTTCAGCGCCAGGCGCCAGGCCGAAGCCCCTACCACGGCCGAACTGCCTAGAGGCCGAACTCCCCTGCGCCAAGCTCCGGGCCGAACTCCCTCCGCCGCCGAACTTCCCACGGCCGAGCCCTTCGGACCGACCCCAGGCGAGCCCATGCAGCCGAACTCCTTCAGACTTCCCACGGCCGAGCTCCTTCGGACCGACCCCAATGCCCATGCAGCCGAACTCCTTCGGAGACTCCCGGACGGCCGAACTCCTTCGGACCGACCCCAGGCGAGCCCAGGCCAGCCGAATCGGCCGAACTCCTCCGAGCCGACCCGACCCCAGACGAAGGCGGCCCACGAACTCCTTAGACCCCAGGCGACCCCGCCGAACTCCCGAACTCCTTCGGACCGACCCCAGGCGAGCCCATGCAGCCGAACTCCTTCGGACTTCCCACGGCCGAACTCCTTCGGACCGACCCCAGGCGAGCCCATGCAGCCGAACTCCTTCGGACTTCCCACGGCCGAACTCCTTCGGACCGACCCCAGGCGAGCCCATGCAGCCGAACTCCTTCGGACCCCACGGCCGAACTCCTTCGGACCGACTTCAGGCGAGCCCAAGTGGCCGAACCCCTTCGGACCGACCCTAGGCGACCGAACTCCTCAGCGAGCCCTGGCCGAACCAACTAGCAACCGAAGTCCTTCAACTGGCCAGCCGAGCTTCTTCGGGCCTCTCAGCGGTCGAACTCCTCGGCAACCGTCCCGCGGCCGAACTCTACAGATGGCCGACCCTTCAGCCAGACGAACTCCCCCAGCTTCCCCCTCGGCCGAACTCTGTTACAAGTCCGAACTCCATTGGACGAACTGTCGCCTGCAGCAAGACCGGACGGCGCCTTCCTCTCCGTACCGGACTCCATGCGGCCCACGGCTCGCCGGTATGGCTCCCACGATCTACCGGACGACGCCTTCCTCCCCGTACCGGACTCCATGCGGCCCACGACTCGCCGGTATGGCTCCCACGATGACTCGCCGGTATGGCTCCCACGATCTACCGGACGACGCCTTCCTCTCCGTACCGGACTCCATGCGGCCCACGACTCGTCGGTATGGCTCCCACGATCTACCGGACGACGCCTTCCTCTCCGTACCAAACTCCATGCTGCCCGACGACTCTCTGCCAGACGGCACAGCCGTCACCATCAACTAAGCTCCGCTATAAAAGGACCCCTCCCGACATACTAAGGCTAAGCTCTCTGAACTCTCGACTCTCTAAGCTCTCCTCCACATCTCTAAGCTCCGGAACTCATTCCGAGCACTCCATTACTGTTGGCCGGAAACTAACTTGACCGTCGGAGGGTCCTGCCGGAGCCACCACCCCACTGGTTCCGGACGGGACTTCGTTTTGCAGGTCCCCGGCGGCGCTCAGCGGCCTCGATTTCGGCGACCTCCGACGGCGACGAATTTCTGCACCAACATTATATAATATTATATTATATTATAATATTATTATAATATAATATTATATTATATTGAGATGGATTGGGCTCCGATCGATCGGATCTTAGACCATATCCGATCGAATCTTCGACCATTGGATCAGCGATCATCTGCGCATACGCACCTAAAAAGACGTGCCAATCGGAAAAAATAGGCACGTGTGCACTTAAAAAAAATTCAAAAAAAAAGTTGCCTAAAATTTTTTTAAAAAAAAAGCTAAAAGAATTCAGAAGAAAAAAAATCTTAAAAAGAATTCAAAAAAAAAAATATAGGCGCCTTTGGATACTTGAAACCACCTACATTTAAAATGTAGGCCTTTAGGCACCTTTCTTTTTCTTTTTCTTTTTTTTTAGTATAGAGATTTTTTTTAATTAAAAAAACTAAAAAATAAGCATCTTCATGTTATTTTTTTATGAATTTTTTTAAAAGTTTTTTTAATTTTTTTTAGATTTTTTTTGGGCAGCGGTCTATTTTTTTTTCTAATTTTTTTTAAGTGCACGTGCCTGTTTTTTTTCAACCGACACGTCTTTTCAGGTGCATGGGTGTAGATGCGCGCTAATCCAACGATCGAAAATTTGATCGAATATGAACTGAAATCCGATCAATCGGAGGTGCGTGCGCGTAGATGCGTGCTGATCCGATGGTCGAAGATCCGATCGGAGATAAATTAGAATCCGATCGATTGGAGTCCAGTCCATCTCATATTATATTATATATTTTCTTAATAAGAATATTTTTATCTAAACATGTCATTATCAGATTATCAAATATTTATCTACATAACCATCCCTCTACTTGATAATCCGAATTACCTAGCAAGCTGGATTATCAATTTAAAAGGTATACCGAATATGATAATTTGATGAAATTTTTTTAAACTATCAATAATCTAGATAGACTACTGACTATCAAACACAACGTTAAGAAAGTAAATGTTACCGACCGTATGATAAATATTTGTCATATTATAGTTGATATAGAGCTCTATATATTTTAGTGTTAAAAGTTTCTTTTACAGGTTCCAGGTTAGAGATGGTTTGGGGCCAAGAGTTGTTGGTAAACACACCGATAATTCAACCGATCATCAACAGAGTCCACTGTAGAGTTAAGCCATTACCATCCAAATGGCTTCACCACATCAAGAATGCTTCCAGCGTTGCAATATTCTAAAATCTGGAAGCACCTCCTCGGGATTTTACCGGCCGCCCAGGCTAAGTCATAGATCATATTTGGAATTTTAAAGAATTTTCCATTTTAAGAATATCTCCATTTGAAGAAAATATATCGAGAAATGAGCTTCATTTTTTCGGTAAATTGGATAAAAAGTTGGACCAAATGAGTACAAATACATCCGCGAGAACCACCAAACAAAAATTTAACCGCGGATCAGAAAAAATATCCTAGAATCCCATAACATTAAACCTGCGTGACCGGCCAACATAATTTATCCTTCTTTTTTCTCTCTCTCTCTTGTTTTTTTCGCACAGCCGACAAAAATCTGAACAAGATTTACTGTTACGTCCTTGGGAACAAAGTTCATGAGGACCAACCCAGCGTCCGTGATATCAGGGTCTGCTAGTGCTAGTGGGACTCGTGCTTAGTTGTTGCTAAATGCATCATTCCAAGCCGTGTGAACTGACTCTTGTAGATAGAATGTTCCTGTGCCAACAAATATACAGGGACCTGGATTAAACGTCCAGAATCCATGCAGGTAATCTTTTAGGAAACAAGATTTCTTCTGTTTACGACAAGAGTCTTGGAAGCCAAGCGTTCATACTCCAGAGTTCTTTTCTGGAGGAAAGCTGTGAAAAATGGTTTCAAGCCATCAAAGTTTTGGAATGTAGAAATATGGGAGGGCACGGACTGAAATTATCTGAAGGACCTAAAGGCTCCATATCCCATAATTAAATAAAAGGCGAACAAACATGGGCCCCCTGGTGCAAACCAAAATTTCACGGGGCAATCTTGTTGGCTTATTTCATCATAGGTGGCATGTAAGATCCATTGCTAATGCAGAAACTAGTGAAGATGTAGGAAAGAAGCATGCCATGTCAGACCACCGTGGTAGAAAGTTCAATTTTAATGGGGCAGGGAAGCAGGAGGGAGACATCATTAATGGAATAGAGTGTTGATGTTTCCAACTAAACCGTCCCAAGGCCAACATTAATTGCTGGGCATTTATACCATTCCCAAATAAGGACAAGGCTTCATACTTTCAGATGACATCCCAATGCAACTTGATCCATAGGGTTCTGTTTCTTGAATTACATTGGTCTCTACGCTGCCAATAAGACGGAAGCAGCACGCTTGCATCATCCAAGCTCGAGAGATGATCCACAACGCAGCATCTATGTTGCATGCCACTACTGAGGCCTCAATCATAAATATTTATACTCTCCTTAAATTTTGGTTCCCCCCACCCCAAGACTACTGACCGTTACACATCCCATCTAGGGACCGATGGTTATCACACTTCCCCAATCAACCGACCATTTTTCTTAGAGGAGGCTTAATTTAACATAAATGCTTTCAGGAAGAAGCATCATAATGCCAATGATGAACATTTAAGCAACAAACCAGGAAAACGTCTAAATACAAAAACACGTTACTAAGTGGCTGCCTAGGATCGATGCGCAACTCTTTCAATCTCCTTGATTACTAAATCTCTCTCCTCTTCAAGTTGCTCGTCTTCACCTATAGAACCAAAGGAAAATCAGATGCAAGTAATTGTTAAAAATAAAAAAAAAAAGAGGAGGAACCACTCTCTGACAGCTCACTTTTGGGCAAAAAGTACCCATTGATACTTGTGATATCTCAACCAGTAAAATGCCCAAGACGAGAATTTTTGCATTAAATTCTTTTCACATCTGCAGATTGATTATTATATTTTCCACTTAAATCATTGTACTTCAATTTTTCTCTCTTAAGTGATATTTAGGTGGAGAGAAACATGATGAATGTAATTACTGAAGAAGAGATTATATTCTTGTTGAGGTTAAATCATAACTTCATGGAAAGACACCAGCAACTTACGAATGTTTAAGTTGTTTTTCAGAGGTAACAGAGAAGATGTTTAAGTGACTAATACACTGTCTTCCAATGGATATACTTTCTTGTTATGCTTCCATAAAAATATGAAAAGGAGTGTATTTAATAGCGGATGCTGATCAATTGGCTTCCTTACCCAAGAGCACACATTCTATATGATGCTTGCATGCTTGTAAGCAGCAGCAAAGGGTAAAATATACATGTCATTGACATGACCAATTCACATGTTTCACTTGAAAGGAATAAGAAAAGCAAGGGATATTCTTACCATTTAACAAGCATTTGGCATTCTCTATTTCATATAAATAAATCCACAGTATGTACTGATCGTTTCACCATTCAATGTTAACACCCTTGACACGCTCTGGACCTGTAAGACCTTTTTGGTTGTACTGCAACCACTGGAACATTGATTTGGGCACCTGTTGATTTTGTCAGGCAGAGTCCAAAACTCGGACACAATAACAGATTATTGTTAACCCGTAAACCTGAAAACGTTCTTCTGTTTTAGTGCTTCAGGTTTTCCTGGATGAGAATGCAGCACGTAGAGCACGCACGAGAACACAGAAAGGAGCACCAGCGACTAGTATTAGAATAGGTATGAGCCATTCTTTTGCCGGTCATCCATGTAAGAGGAAGCAATCGATTGCTATGATCACTACTTGATTTGTTTTTTCTGATTTCTACATTACTAGATTTACACATTCTCATTTTTGGCTGGTTTACTTGCTTCTCTTAGAGGGCAAGAACTAAAATCAAGATGGCATGATTATTAAAGGGAAGAATATCCATAGAATTATGGAAAGTGAAGGTGGACAATACAGCGACAAACAGATCAAGTGCCATTCAGGAGTTTGGGTTTATATAACAACAGATGTAAGAAATGTACGATAGGCATATGTAATCTCAAATAGATGATGAAAAGGCTAGGATATCTGGTTAAAACTACAATGCTTATGACAAATGGTTCCTTCCAACAGATCTATATTGTTTAACAGTGTGATATCTCCTAGCTAGGGTGCCGATCAAGAAAGGCGAAACCAGAACCAGACCTGTGCTGGCCGGCTGGTTGGCGGTACGAGTCGGTACAGATCCATACTGGATCAGACCTGTGTGAACCAACATAGAGGAGAAGGAAATCGGGGAGGAGCAAAAGAGAGAGAGGGGAGGGGGTGGGGGAAGGAGAGGATGGCCAGAGGAGATGCCATCTATGGCCACAGGCAGATCGCGAGGGTGCTCGGAGGGCTGCCAAGGCCACCTTTTCCTCTGCCAATTCTTGGCACAAGAGAGAGGAGAGGGAAAGAAATGGAGGGAAAGCTACCGAAGAGGCTACCAGAGGACCTCCGACTAGCTGCGTGGCTGCTGAACAGCGCAATCACAACCTACGGCACCGCAGACGTGAAACAGGGGCGATCAACCCTATTTCACAGAATTTTTTTAAAAAAATTCTGACTACAGTGAAATCAGCAATGGATTTGAGTGAAGTCGACACACCTATCACCGGCTTCACTATTTCTAATATTTTTTTTAAAAAAATCTTCAAATAGTGAAGCCAGCAAATTCTAAGATTTTTCTTTTTAAAAAATCCTCAAATAGTGAAGCCAGCAAACCCATTGCCAGCTTCACTATTCATAGTCGTTTAAAAAAAAAACGTGATGACTAATCAAGTATAGTTGCCCCTATTCCACGGCCGTGGCTCCGCCCACATTTTCTGCCGCCCATGGCTACAACGGCCACCCGGCACCCTCTTCGCCGGTTGTGCATCTCTCTGGTACCATCGCTCCCTCCCCCTCTCTCTCTTTCTCTCTCGATTAAACGCTCTATTAGGCGACACCGAGTCATGAAGACCTCCGCGGCCCTCTAGCTACCTCAGTGGGCTACTACCGGCCTCCGACGGCATCATCCTATCTTTCCCTCCCCTCCTCACTCTTCCTCTCTTTCCCTCTCTTCCCCTCTTCGTCCCCTGATGTTCGAATTTGCTCAGCCGAACCATCCCAGTTTGCCACTAGTATGGCTCGAAATGTCTTGAACCATCCGATTCGAGATGGTTCAGCAAACCCTGGTGCCAATGATGTATGCTCATACTCCAAGACACTTGGCTTTACTGACTCTCCTACATAACAAAACCCCAAAATTCACTATATAGACGTTAATAAAAGATTGTACACATATTTAAAAGAGGTCCACCCTTTATATGTATAAAAGATTGGATGAGCAAAAATTCTCACAATGCCACTGATCTTTCAAGCCTACTAATAAATCCATGTGCATTGAACTTCCCTAGCAACATCATATGCACCAGTTGCATTATGAAACCATTGTTGGCAAACAGTACATGTAATCATATTAAAGCCATGTGACCCACAACTGTGCTGTTATAATCAGTTCAGCTTTTGATTAAAAAAACTAGGCAGATCAAGGGCAAAATACATGCATGCAACTACGCTATCTGTCTATCTTCTTGCAGATCAGGGGAAAATACGTGCATGTTATGCTATGATATCTATCTATATCTAGAATGAATGGGACTATATGATCGGGCAGATTCCAGTAGAAAGAATATAGAACCTTATAGCATTTATATTTTATATGTATGTGAAAATACATGGATGCAACTATGCTATCTGTCTATCTTTCTTGCAGATCAGGGGAAATACGTGCATGTCATGCTATGATATCTATCTATATCTAGAACGAATGGGACTATTTGATTGGGCAGACTCCACCAGAAAGAATATAGAACCTTATAGCATTTGATTGTGCAGACTCCACCACAAAGAATATAGAACCTTATAGCACTTATATTTTTTATGTACGTACGTATGTACGGACATGCCCTTAAAAGAAATTTATTTCACGCCCCCATAAAAAAAGGGTATGATAAGATGGATAAAGCCTAAATTAAGGTTTTTAAGGTTAAATCCATATATATATTTCAATGTGGTGGCTTGGCTCAGAAGGAAAACTTTTTTGGTACACTTGCTTCCATATTATGATTATACTCTCAGTCCAGCTCTCCAACAATTCTAACTTTCTAAGCCTACTAAATACGCCTATGACCAGCTCTTGATACCATGCATCTCTAATTGATGAAAATTGCCATGTGTCTTATCCAAATCACCTTTAAGTTAGCTATATTTAAGCCTTTCAGTCTTGGTGCTTTTGGAGTTTAAATGACAATCTTGTTTAAGAGAGATTAGCGAATCAGCTTTTAGTGTATGACTTCAGAGAGTAAATTAGCAATATTTTCAAACAATTTATAGCCAATCTTGCCTCCTATCACAGCATACAATTAATGCTTTCCCATTCCACACCAAAAATCCTACTGTAGATGTACAGTTCAATGATCCTTATTCAAAGGGATAACCATTCTACCCCCGTTGGTAAATATGGCTAAGTTTATTGGAGTCAAGTGCTCTTAATGCTTCAATTCTTTATACCTTTTCTTCAGACGAGCTTGAATTCTCCATTTTAGCTTTAAAGAATCCTTATGTAATCACTCCATCGTTCAGAAGAAATTGTTTTAAATGCTAATTCTGGGGCATAATCCAGCACAAAGTTCATATTTTTTAACATCAGTTGGTACTGATGTACCAGTGTGGCGGTCAATGTGCTACACAACAACGTGCAAAACAAATCAATGCATTTGACACTGACAACACCCAAACCTACAGAAAATATATCTCTAAGCATTGTTTCATCATTTAAGGTTTAGCAATGCTAGTTTTTGTCCAGACTCCGAGTAACAGAAATAACTAAGGTTCGCCGTGTTGGAACTAGACTCGTGCCGGTCGGCCAATGGTATGGTTCAGTATATGCCACTATACCGTTCCATACCGGATCTGAACTGACATGGCAAAAAAAGCAAGGGAGGGAGAACTGAAAAGAGGAAGAGAGAAAGAGGGGGAGGGAGGGAGAGGGAGAGGGAGACAGTGGAGATGTCGTTGGTGGCTGCTGGAAACCTGCGGAGGCCCTCGGATCACCGAAGGAGTGGGGAACTCTGAACTAAGAAAGCAAAGGAGGGAGAGAGGGGGGGGGTTGAGAGAGAGTGAGAGGAAGGGAAGGAGGAAAGAGCGAAGAGACCGGCAGTGGCTGAAGGGTTGCAAAGGCCCAAATCCTCCTCCTTGCCTTCCGTTGATCGAAATAGGGCCAGTCACGCTTCATTCGATCATGATTTTATTTTATTTTTTTGCCGACTTCATTGTTTGTCGATAAACTAAAAAAAAGAAAGTTAACTGAAATCAGCAATGTCGTTGCCCACTTCACCTAATGTCCCAAAAAAATATGAAATAGGGCCTTCCACCCCTATTTTGATCGGTCGACTCCAACCTCCAAAACCCTCGACGGGCCTCCGAAAGCTCTCTCTCTCTCTCTCTCTTCCTTCTCTTCCTTCTCCCTTCCCTCTCTAGCAAGCGCAGCAGCCCTTCGGCGGCCTTTGGAGGGTCTTTCTCCCTCTCCCTCTCCTTTCCTCCCCCCTCTCCATCTCTTTTCATCTCTTTCCTTCTCCCTTCTATTGGTGTTCCGATTTTCATGCCGGAATCATATCGATAGGGCCACCGGTACAATTTCGCACACCTTAAACCGCCCAGTTCGGGGTGGTTCGGTGAACCCTGGAAATAACCATCATATATGAAAAGATAAGAGTATGATGTGATAATATGTCAAAATATTCCTTTTCATCAACAAAAGGTTTATGCTACATGGACTTTTATAAATGGGTGCGGGTGGGTGTCTTGATATCATGTCCTTCCAGTGTTAGAGAACCATAAGCCTATAACAATACCAATGTGAAGTGTCAAGTGGTGTTACTTAAAGGAAAAAACATCTGGAAATTTTTCCGGGGCAAAAAAAATGGAAAAGGAAAAAAGAAGAGCATGTTGTTACTTTTAGGAAAAAACAATCTAAGCAATATAGCATAAAATTTTAAAAGTTTTTGAAGTAGAATTCACTATTTTAAAACATCCACTGACAGTGCAGATGTTGGCACTGTATAACAAGCATGGACCAAATTGGGCACAACAAACATCATTCACTACCATGAAGGGGAGAGAGAGTGGAAGACCTGAACTAGAAACTATATGTTTATTAAGACCATGTGGATCTATAACCAATCCCTTTTTTTCCTTTTTTCTTTGCTAAGTTGATAAATAGCCATTTAATTGCTTACTTCTCAGCTATCAACCTTGCAAATACAGATTCCAGATATATGATCACCGAACTATTATTAATTCACATAATCATATTTTCCATCAGTTGATTTAATTTTTTTATTAAAGATGTAGTTGTATGTGTGCCTTCCTGAATGTCTTGGATAGAAAACATGATCAAAAGCAAAACTTACTTCTGCTTGTAGGCAGACTGTGAAGTAGCATCAGCAATTCTGCATGATTGTTCGCCAAGAGTTCAATGATCTCACGTGGCTTATTTGGATTAGCAACAAATACCTAACTCAACATAAAAGAAGTGTATAAGAAACACATGTTGTAGGTTAAGATCTCATGAACAACTGAGACTTTCATCAAAAATATAATCAACTTTACTGACCAACTGGAAAGTACTGTCTTCCTAGGTCTCAGTTTCATATGTTTTCAGTTGCAAAAAGGGTAGTACCTTTGGTGAACAGCTGAAGGGTGACCACGTATGGATAAATAAAGTATAAACTAAATAGCTAGAAGGCATAGCCAGTGTAATAAGACATGGAAAAGTGATAAGTATGCAACATGATGATAATTGAATTACACAATTGTCAGGGAAATTACACACGGCCCTATATAAAATTTTACAATCCAGCTAAACATCAAATTAGAAATTGGTACGTGTAATGGGAGAAGTATGGATGGCTGTGAGTCATCAAGCAGGCCAGGCTAGACTGGTCAAAGCAGCTAGGCAGTCCATTGTTCAATAGGGCAGAAAAGATTAAAAAAAAAAGGGCCAACAATATCACAATCAACCTCATTTTTCTTTCAAATCATACAAGTAAAAAAAATCAAATTCACCATTACAGAATCCTAGGTGTCAAAATCAATCAAGCTAATGGCAACATTTCATCACATATTAATCAACCAAGTCAAATATGGTAGTGCTAGGTGATAAGAAAACCACATGGTAAAAGTAAATTTGCAAAGGAAGGGTGCACAAGAGCCCAGCAAAGTCAAGTATGAGGCTGCTTGGTTCAGCTTGGTATATTTGAACAGCTGCTCGGGCTTGACTTGAGCTCGAGCCAAGCTTTAGATAAGGTGCTCAAGCCCAACTCAACTAAGCTCTGAGCTGAGCTTTTTCACTGATTTCGAACAGAGCCTATGTTCAGTCATTATGGAGCCAATCTCTAAATAATGTTTGAGCTCGGCTTATTGCTAGTTGAGCTGAGATTGAATGAGTAATTATTGAGCCAAGCCTAAGCTAATCATGAGCAGCTTGGTTCATTTGCAGCCCTACTGAAAGGTAAGAATTTGACAACTCAAGAAGAAATTCTAAAGCTTATTGGTCACAACCAGAATTCCATATTTGCATTCAAAAAAAATTGCAGCTATGAGAAAAATAGAAAAGAGACAAAAATAGGGATGAAAAGGAAGATAAAAGGGGAGGAAGAAGATCAAAAAATGAGCTTCCAAATAAAAAGGGAGAAGGAAGAGTAACATAAGAAGAAAATAGGAAAAGTAAAAAAGTGAGTACAAGAAAAATATTTTAAGGGCCTTTAGACTATGGAAAATTGGTGACAGCCTATTTGAGGGTTGCTGCACTCCACGAGAGCCTCCAGTCAATGGTGTACAGGCAAGTGGGTTGATAACAGCTGGTAGGAGGCTATTTAGTTGCCCTAGCATCAAGAGATGAGGGAGGTGTTCGGTTAGGAAAGATGTGGCAAAGAATCAGCAAAAAAAAAAAAAGAAGTCTTAAATTATGTTATTTTCCCTTCTAGTTCAACTATATAAGTTTATTTCGGTCATAATAGTGAAAATAAAATAAAGCAAGAAAGTACAAAAAGAATTGAATGGAATGTATAAATCCTTTAATGTAGCAATGCCTAGTTGGCCACTACATAGGCAGTCTAGGTTCTCTAAGTGCCTAGGTAGACCGCCTAAGCACCGAGGGCAGCATTCTTGATAACACAGGCCCAGCTAAGTCAAACTAAATCTTTTGAGCAGCAGTTCATTAAATATGTGCACTAGGAGCTTCCAAATTTATATTTAAAAAATAAGCATTGATAAAACAACACACTATGAGAAACAGGATTCCTTGTGAAACTAGAATCATGCTCTGCATGGGGTGCATTCTCATCTTATTATTTCTTATACTAAAATAAGCCTCTGTGGAAGCCTCATATTACAGCATCGTGCTGCATTCTTAGGCTTTTGCAGTAGTCTAGAAGATTAAAATTCCTTTTTCTTTCAGAATAAAGTAGACACTACCAAGGGTTTTGTGGAATACATGGGAATACAAACCTTAAGTAAAATTTTATAATAAGTATAAATAGCACTGCTCAATAAACATACCTTAAAAATATGGAATGCACAAATCTGGATATTTTTGCTTGAATCCTGCATCAGCATAGCTCCATTAAAATACAAACTAACAACAATAATAATACTGATTTGTAAAACTCAAGATAAGTATTCTAACATAAAATAGATGATATTTGGTAAAAAGGTATGCCAGTAACATTGCTACACTTGGAAGGGTATGGTATGTATTCACTATTCTATTATCATCAATCATTACAATTTTAATTGGGACTTCATGGTTTTGGAGAGCTTCACATCCCCGCTGTAACATTTATGGTTACTACAGCAATTTGTAACCATGACATGTAAAAAAGACTGGACTTTGCTCTTCCCCTTCTCTCCCCCCACATTGTGCTGAATCTCCCTGCCAAGGAAGACGGAACGATCCCAAACTGCTTGGTTCGGGGCATCCCAAGCCATGCTAGCAGCAAACCGGGATGCTAGCAATGAAATTGAGAAGCCGATGGAGGGGGAGAGAGAAGGAAAGAGAGAAAGAGAGAGAGGGAGGGAGGGAGAGGAAGGAAGAGAGGAGGGTGGTGGATGTCTCACAAGAGCCGGTGGAGGGCTGCAGATGGCCGAGGAGCTGCACAGAGGGGGTCTGCCTCTGGTTCCCTGTTTCATTTGAAATAGGGCTCCTGGAGGGAGCCCCTTTTTAATTAGGAAAATTTTAAGTGAAGTTGGCACCCTCTCTCTCTCTCTTTCTCTCTCTCTCTCTCTCTCTCTCTCTCTCCTGTTCTCTCTCTCCCCTGCCCTCTCGGCCGTGTTCGGCCATGCTCCACCGGCCTCCGTCCAGTCTAGGACGATTTGACAAACCATGAGAGCAGGAATATAAAAGTTTTGTTCCCTTTCTCTTTCCTTTTGTAGTAATAATTTAAAGGGCTTTGGACAATAATTCTTTTGAAAACTCAATCCTCTCTACATTAAAGGTATTAGATAATAATTTAAAGGCATTTCTTGCTTGAAGATGCTGCTCCTATGCATCACTATTCTGTGCCACTTACTAAACTTATTGCAGCTTAGATGGGGATTAAAGTAGCCACCCAACACTTGCCTGTTCAGAAGGTATGGATTGAAGGAGATTCAGCAACAGTAATCTCCTGGATAAACAAGGAGTTTACCTCAAAACCATCCACAGCTCAGAGAGATACTCTGCCTCACTAGATTCCTTCTTGACTCCCAGGCTACCCATGTCGATCAAGAAGGCAATCGACTCGCAGACTTCATGGCTAACTCAGCCTCTTCCCTCTCTGCTGCTACCATTTCATCCAATTTCTTTTCCTCTGCTTCGATGGCTAATGCTGATGTAATTGGATGTTCTTACCATTGTCGGTAATGGGGACTGCCTCATTTCTACCAAATAAAAAGTTCTTGTTTTTCCTATCTTATTGTGCAACATGATGGACCAAAAGATAAAACATTCAAAGCCTAGGTGAATGCTTAGGCTTTTGGAGTCCGATGTCACAAAGTATCATCCATATTATCTTATCCTCTAGTCCATATTAGTTTTATCTCCTGTCTCTGTTCACTAATCTGCAAGTTAGAATCCTTAATGATCAAATATTTTACCAAACCTTGATCCAGCTTCCTTTTTCTACTGATGCTTAATCGTAAGCAATCACAAGCCATTTCTTGTATATAGTTCCTTCAATACTCCTTTGATCTTAAACTCTGATCACAAGCCATTTCTTGCATATAGTTCCTTCAAAATTTATTTTCCCTTGAATAGCAAGCTTAATCACAATCCAAGAAGTCGAAACATAGACCAGTTTGTGCTTCCTAATATCAACTCTTCTTGTAAGAATTCTTTAAGTTCAAGTTCCAAAACGAAACCATTAAATACCTTATTATTGTCCAAATCATGTTAAGCCATATCAATCTAGTAGATCCGAGTCACCTTCCTTTCTTGCTTCACATATCATAGCATCTGACACCACACAATATCTAAATTTTTCGAAAGCCAAAATAAATATTTATAGGTCATAATCAATACTTTAAATGGGTGCTTGCACACAATCAACAATAATAGAACAAACAACCGATAATAGACAGAATTTCTTGTAAAAGAGTAGATATATAACAAGAAAGAGAACTTTCAACTTCAATATACAAAGTGTGTTCCAAAGGCTGCTATGAAACTGCTAGGAAACCACTGTACAATATTTGATCCTAGCAGCTGTAGAGGGTTCCCTTATTTTTAAATTTTTGGAAATGAAAAATACAAAAGCATGCAAAAAAATGAATGGATTTCATATTTTTCGCTCAAAGAAGGCAAATGTCAACTTTATATATTCTCTTGGATTTGGGAACCCATCTGCCATTCTTAAAATACGGTGAATATGCTTTGTGAAAGCATGTTCATCTTCTATGCAAAGCTCTTTGCACCGAACTTTGATGCTTTGACATCCCAAATACAATAAAATATAAAAATATAACATAAAAACATTCCTACATACAATTAACTTGAGCAATATATATTAGACTAAGCATTAAAGAAAAGACATGGATGTTAGGGGAAGACATTAGTACCTTCAAAAGTGCCATCATAATTTTCAAGTATCGAACTTCCATAATGTAGCGCTTCATTATCTGCGAATTTGGAGGCTCCAAAAGAAATTCCGAAAGAAACTAACACATAACAAACTATCACCAACTCGCTTTTAAAGAAGATAATAAAAGCTAAGTGTAGATCAGTTGTCTGCCTAACCTTCAAGGACTGTCTTCTTGTCACATAGTTTGTAGATGTCAACAACTTTTCATAGAGCTCAAAGAACTGGAATAGCATTCTCTTAATCAGATTATTTGCATGAAACAATTTACAAACATTAAGTGCTTCATGCTGGACTACTAAACTAGCAGCATAAAACTTCCATTAGATCAACTCATCAACCTAATCAGCATCTAGAAAAGAAATCACGCATGCAAAAACTAGAATATAGTAGAAAGAAAATTTATTGGCCAACCTGTTCATAGTGGGAACTCAAGAAATGGGAAACTGCAGTTTCATGTTTGGTAAGCAAGTCCTGCCATACATTTCTTTCAGAACACGTGAGTGGGAGATTTTATATCTAAAAGATTGTCCCAAAGCAAACAAAGGTAGAAGAACTGACCTTGAAGGTGGCAAGAGCATCAGAAGCAATATCAAAGTTTGGGAGTTCAACATACTTGAAGAACAGTTCGAAGCTACTTGATTCCAATAGATATCTGAAAGAGCACTACAAAATCAAAATGCATGAAAAATCAAAACCTATGTGTCATAGGATGATAAAGGGTGGTGCGAACTAAGTATGAAATCAAATAAATATGTTTCTTCATATATGTTAACTCTGTTGATGCGACTCCATTATCAAGAAGTAAAACCAGATATTAAATATTAAATAAGGAAATATGCTTAACGCATGAAGATGAAAGTTGTTTGGCAATGGAAATCTCCAGGAAAATTTTTGCAATAGGAAAATGTTTGCAGGATCTTATAATTAGAAGCAACAGGCAAGCAATGAGAATGCACAAAGAGACAAAATGAACTGCACCAAGATTCCTGGTCATCATCCTAATTACATGATGGTAATGAGATTCTACATCTAAGATGTCATGCTGCAGAACAGCCAAATAAGCACAACAAATCTTCAACACAGGATCCATATCAATGAAACAAAAAGGTCCTATAGCATGTCAATGTCTATCTGTTGCAATCAGATGCATAGGTGCATCCAGATGGTTCTTAGAGTAACTAATATCAAATATGTCTTAAGTAATAGTCTAACATTTCTTTTTCAATTGAACTGTGTCATTTACTATATTAGACAATACGAAAACAAGGTAAGGCAAGAGCTTTAAATCATTCATGGGAGACATGAAATAAATTATACAATTCGTATAATGAGCTGTAAGCTAACAAAACATAGACAGGCAAAAGGAACTGTGCTAACATACACATGCACATATCAGCATTCAACACAGGCTAAGTAAGACGACTTCAATGAGTTGGTGTTTAAAATTGGAAAAATGGCAAATAATATCAATACTAAGAAACAAGGTAGCTAGGATTTTCATTCATGTAAGCACAAAACAAGAGGCCTCAACTTTCCAACAGCATTTGATGCATTAGGGAAAGCGACAATAAAATATCCTCCATAACTGTAGTCATGAAGATGAAAATTAAATGATCAGTTTTTCCATTTTATGTTGTTTTAGTCTGAGGAAAGCGTGAACATCTAAAATATTTTTTGACTATGGTTCAAAAACTAAAATCTGAGGGAAATTATGACCGTGAAATTTTCTATGTTAATTGTTTCAATCAGTATACAAATGAATCAGCATCATATGTGTTAGTCTCAAATCAAGGAAATGAATTGGAGGTGTCAATATAATGTATTTACAGTAGTTTTGCAAAGAACTGCATTGAACCGCTAAACAAGCATAAATCATGATTATGGCATCTAATTGTTGCCTTATATGAAGATGCTTCAACAGAAAGGTTCAGTCATACAAATAAATATCAAACCATTTATAGATAAAAAGAAGAAAGATTGTTATAAAAGAACTTTAAGTAACAACTAATAACAACTAGAAATTCCACAAGATTCAGATAATGCTTGGTGGAATCCTAGCCAGAATCCTCATAAAGGTCATTTAGTCCTCATTTACTCTGCCTACTAGCACATTCTATAAGAGGGAAAATTTTAATACATGCACAACATGCATCACATCCACAAAACTAGGTCAAAACTAAGCTGTCAAACTCATCAGATATACGTTCAGCATGATAATTAACTTCTCATTTGTAGATCCCAATATAGTAATATCAACACCAGACATGAATATAATGGCTGATGACTAAAAGCAAAATAGGTAAACAAATATTTAAAAATCTTACTTTGCAAGCGCTGGATATTTGATGCATTCCCTCAACATGTTACCGCAATTCAATGCAATTTCTTTGTTGTTATAACTGTTTGAAAACAATGTTAACCAAATCAAGCTTCATGACATTATGCACTAATTGCAAATATGAGCCATTTAGCCAAGAAGAGATGGAAAATTCAAAAGTCACTACAAACAAACACAGACTAATTTTTGAAGTGCACCTAACAATATTAATACTAAAGTTGCTCGTGCATGTTTACCAGCATACATACACATAATTATGTGTAAGTACTACATTAAATGAATCCAGCCATCCATGTAAACAACATTTCTCAACCAGTATGAACTCTTACTACAGAGACAGGAACAAAATATATCAAGGTTGATGCACTTCTATGGAAATTCATTCTAAGTTTCCCTCTTTAGGAGTCATTTACAGATAACTTTCTTGTCTGGTAAGTATTTATGCATGAGGTTATTAAACATGTGTTTATGCACTACAAGGATCCATGAAATCCATGTACACTCCATTTCTGTAATTAACTTCAAGGTAAAAGTATACAGTACCAAGAAGAACTTGATGAAAGAAATCTAGAGTAGCATATCCTAATGATGAAGGCATAAGATCGGAACTTCTAATAAAGTTAATATAAGATAGCTGATTTAAATCAGACAATCTGATAGACTGTTTATGCATAGACAGATGGTCAACCATGCATATGTGTCCATATGCATACCTCATTACCAGAAATACAGAATAGAAAACATCATGAGTTTAGAAGATATAACGAGTTTGCCACAATTAGTATTGTCATCAATCTTCATGTTTTCTTTTTCTTCTGGATCATCTATGCATAAACAACCTAAAGACTAACTTGGTTATGCATCACATTGTATAGATTCACAAAATCTTTATTTACTTCTAATCATCCATGATGAATTACTCTAACATTGTAGTAAAATAAGCATTTTGCTTGTGATCTGACCTTCGAGGTCGAGGAAAATGGATCTTCACTCCAAAAAGGGAAAAAGTAAAATAGGTTCAAAGAAATAGAAAAAGGAAAAGGGAATTTTCAGAACCAAAAATGAACCACAAAAATATAAGCGTAAGTCTATATTCCATACAAATAATAGAATATACAGCAGAAAGAGTTTGATAAAGAAATACAGCTATTATAAAAGCCATTTGTTTTGTGCATCAACACTACCACCAGATATTTATAACAGTTACCACACTGATTTCCCCCCTGGGTTCCATTGCTTCCTTTTCAAAGGACATTAGAATTCATTTAGACATGTAAATCCAAAAAATGAAGCATGGTATCATAATGACCAGTTCATACAGTAACCTTTCTAAGATTAGCTTTAAAGGTATGTCCAAAGTTTGCAAATACCAGTTTCAATGCCCATATTGGTACCATGTTGGTACAATATAGTATGGGTCGGTGTGGCATACTGACACACGGTATGCCTCCTGCATTCAATATCGTTTCAGCACCGATGCAGTATGGTATGCCTGTATAAGGCAGTATGCACCCATATGCTGAACCTTGGTAGTTGGTACTGTCCTTAAGATGCTTGGATTTCTATAAAGGGTCATATCTTGAAGAGTCCAAAAATTAATTCACGCTAACTGAAATCTAAGAGTGAAATAAATGATTGCCAGATTCAAGGAAGTTATTCATTGCAAATAATGGTCTATGAGCCTGGACTCATGGTCCACATAAGAACTTTTGACATTGAAAGGAAAAGAGGCTCTCCCTAATTTCTTATATTAACCAAAATTCATACCCTATGGTATGGATATAGATAGAAGAAAAGCTGAAAGTTCAAGTTGTTTATCCAAATAAACAATTTACTAGCTCATCTTTGATCTTGTTTACTGGAGTCTCTCTTCTATAACATCAAAATATTCAATACTTCCTACACTTCAAGGAAACCATGTCACATTGTTTCCATCCATGTCATAACATCACCAATATAATCTCTTCTATTCCCCACCATTGTAGTGTAGAGTGAAGGAAAAAGTAGGGACTAGGGAGTGTTCAGTTACTTCGACAATCATGTTAAAGAATAAAGGGATCACCATACCACAAAAGGAACCAAATATAGTTCATTTCAATAGGAGTAACTATGATTTGGGTGAAGAGACAGATTTTAAACCAAACTTTGTCGGCCACTATTCTATGAAATGGAGATTGGGGCCGGAACTCGCAATTCAGTGAGATGATCCCTCCATGGAAATGCAAGATCAGCTGATCCTATATATAGCTGAAGAATGAAAATTTGGTCTGTTAAATATGAAAAAAGCATGGTCTAGAGAAATTTCTTCTGAAAAAAATTAAGGACAATTTACCAGCCATGCCATGACAATTCCCACAACCCATTATGTTGGTGATTAAACCTCAATTATGTTTATCTTTTTTATATTCAAGAAACTCACCTTTTCATTCCTCATATGTCTTTGTTTTCTTCTCCAAAATGCACAAAGAAAACAGTTTGATTTAGTGGATCACGCCCTTACATATATTTGACTTCATTGCTGGTGAATTGCTATTTTTTTTCCTTTTGTTTCAAAGATCATGTTTAAACCCTTATATTTCTTTTATTCTACAAGATACAAGGGGTTTTTGGATGCTAGGGCACGATAAACATGAATATCATGCCTTAAGAAAACTTGATGAGCTAAGAAGTCAATAAAGGATACTACTACAAAAGCCTGAAGGCCATATGTTCTCCAAAAATTAGAAATATTAGTATGTAAGGAAGAGGTTGGCAATGCTTCAACCAACTAAAATAATAAGAGGACTTGCCAGGGACCTATCATTTTAGATCTTACAAACTGGTTAGGTTGTCCTTTTAAAGCATGCTCAATCACCAAAACACCCACAAAGGAACACAAATAATATTACACACACACACACACACACACAAGTAAATACATATATTCATAAATATAGCAACTTCCCCAAATTAGAGAGATAAGGTTTCCTTCCATCATGGATGGCACAGTTAGCATTTTGAATATCAAATCCAATAGGGTCATGATGCCAAGTGTAAAAAGCCATCTTGCTTTCAGTTCGCATACATAATATAAAAGGGGAATTGTAGCCAGGACCTCACCCAAAAATTGCTAGCCAGAAGATATATTTCGGGTTCCTTGACCCTGCTTAAGTACCCAAGATCTTCCAATGCACAACAGAAATGACATTAACACACAACCACATAGGTCCTTAGAGAAATTGGAGAAATCATAAATGTTCAATTACATTAGGTGATCAACTGATAACTTTTTTTATTACAAAAAGAAAAGGGGTCTAAGAATAGCTTAAACATGATTTATGATTCAATAAATGTAATTTGGAAAATTCATCATTTTTTATGAGGTTATTTTTGTATGGTTATCTGCAGTGTTAGATAGTCATGCATGTTGATAAGTTCATAAGTTGTCCCATGGGTAAAGCAAGAATGTTGATAAATATTATGTGAGAAGTTGAAAGTCTTAAATTATTTTAGGTGATACAAGAATCAATTAAGTTACAAAATTATCAGTTTGACCTACAATTATATTGAAGCTAACTAATGGTCATAGTTGAACAAGTAAAGTAGTGTCCAGAAACTGAATAAAAGAAAATTGAATTTAACAGAAAAACAATCTCCGGATCTTGCCTGCTTTGTTTCTCAACCCAAAGGTAATCATGCCTTTTGCTCCCCACTATTAAGGAGAAAGGAGGAACAAGCTACAGACAGATTTCTTTCCAGACCTTCACAAGCAGGTCTCTATGACTGTACCTCCTTCAGATACTCATATAGAAGGGCAAAAATATGATGTAACAGATAATACCCTGGGAAATTGGATCATGTTGAGTTCTAGTAATATCATGGAGAAGAATATAGAACATTATTTATAAAATTAGCACTTAGTTCTTGTAGTTGGAAAAAGGTCAAAGTTTGCCCTGCTTGATTGTGAATTGTTGAGAATAAAAAGCATACTAAACAATGATGTCGTCCAACAAGCCTCTAACCAGACAGATTGTGAAAATATTATTGATCTCCAAGCTTGGGCTTGGCATAAAACATTTATCTATATACATCTATATAGGACTCATTTGGTTCACAATAAGAGGTGGGGGAAAGTGTGGTCAACAGGAAAATGAAAATAATGCCTCATGTTTGGTTGAAGTTTTTAAAGGATAGAGATGGGAAGGTAGTGTTCCCTAGAAATAAGATTCCCACATTTCATAGAAAAAGAAAAACCCATGTGGGGCATGGGAAAGCCACTTTCTAACAAGATGGGAATTATGGTAGGTTCTTTTTCCAACATGCCATTGAACCATCATGATCTTCTTAATTGCTATTTTTATTAGTTAATCTTAAATTATTAAAAATTACCACAATATAAAGAAGCTAGGGTAATTTTAATATAAAAATATATTAATAACTATTTAAAATTATCACAAAATAAAGTTGTCTAACTATTAACTAAAAATTCAACCCATAAAATATTTTTAATAGGTAATTTTTAATATTTAAAAATATTTTTAAATATTTTTAGATTTAAAATATTTGAACATAGCTATTAAAATATATTATGAATTGAGGTAATTTTAATAGTTAAAAATATTTAAAAATATCTATTTCTTAATTGCTATTTTTTATGAGTTAATCTTAAACTATTTAAAATTACCACAATATAAGAAGCTAGGGTAATTTTAATATAAAAATATATTAATAACTATTTAAAGTTATCACAAAATAAAGTTGTGTAACAATTAACTAAAAATTAAACCCAAAAAATATTTTTAATAGGTAATTTTGAATATTTAAAAATATTTTTAGGTTTAAAATATTTGAACTAGCTATTAAAATATATTATGAATTGTGGTAATTTTAATAGTTAAAAATATCTATTAAAAATATATTTTGATCTTTTTGGTGTTGAACCTTCAAAACCTCTAGACCTTGGTGTTCCAAGTATCCGATTCTAAAAATTATGCAAGTGATGTTTTTTTTCCTTGTAATCCCTATATTAACAGCATAGTAGGTATTTTACACAACTTTCTCAAGAAAACAGATGCTCAACCAAATATATGTCACTCTGAAAAGCAGTGGTGGAGACTAACATCAAATATTGGGAGGGCAAAATAATAATTTATTAATAATTTTTTAAATAAAATATTTTATAATAAATAATAAAATAAAAATATATATAATTAAAATATTATAAAAATATTAATAAATATTTAATTTTATGTATAAACAAAGATAAGGAAAAAAAATATTACCTTGTGCCATTTGCAAAATGACTTTGATTGTATAAAAATCTCAATAATCTCTTCCACATTAAAGGTCGAAGAATAAACAAAAGGTTAAAGAATAAATAAACAGCTGTTCTTTTTTTAAAAAAATATTATTTTTGGTAAAAAATTAATATATAAATTAATTATATGGTCTTTTCTTAAATTGATGAATTCATAATGTGCGTGAAATTAAAATATTAAGGGGGCCATCATATGTATAAATCAAGGTTCTCAGTTCCGGTACCGATCGCCATTTCAGCCGATCGACGGCACGGTCCGATACGGTTTCGTACCGGATTGAACCAGCGCGAACCGACAGAGGGAAGAGAAAAAGAGAGGAAAAGAAAGGAAGAGAAAGAGAGAGGAAGAGAAAGAGAGAAGGGGGTCCGCTAGCGAGGCCGTCGGGCGGTGTAAACACCGCCTACGGCTCCGCGGCGTGAAACAGGGGCGACCGCCCCTGTTTCACGAATTTTTTTTAAAATGAAAAAAAAGTAAAGCCAACAATTGATTTGCCGGCTTCACTTAAGTGAAGCCGGCAAACCGATTGCCGACTTCACTATTCATTGGCTTTTTTAAAAAAAACTTACGAAGGAACAGGGGCGGTCGCCCATGTTCCGCAGCTGCGGCTCCGCCAGGCGGTCTCCGCCGCCCTCCGATGGCCGCAGAGGGCCAGCGCCACCCTCCGGCGACCGCAGAGGGCCACCGCCGGCTTCCGATGGCCTCTCCCTCTCCTTTTTCTCTACCTCTATTTTTCTCTCTTTCTTCTCCGGCACCGGCATGTGCTGTTTTCTCCGCCGGAACCGTCTCGGTTCCCCGCCGGTCCGATTCGGGACGGTTCAGAAAATGCTGATATAAATATATAAATAATAAGTATTTTAAATTTTTTTTTTTGGAAAGGAGAGTGGCAGTGGCCCCCTCTGGTCCCTCTTACGCTCCGCCACTACTGAAAAGTATGTTTCCTATGCCATTTTCCCATGGTCGATCAAACATGCAAAAACTACTTTCCCAAGTATCATATACAGGCATTAGCTTTCAAGAAAACATTCTAGTAAGGTAAAATTCTTCCCATGAACCAAACAAGTTTATAAAGGGAGAAGGCCCCCTCTTTTGTCCATCCCACTATTAGAATGCACCTGTCCATCATTTTATCATGATTTTCTAATGGATAAAATTAAAAAGAGTAGCTTTCTCATTCCCTTTCAATATATATTTTCTATTAGTTGTAGTCTTTTAGTGGCCAAAGTCAAAGAAAACAGCTATTGGGAGATCCTCCACTCCATTGTGGTACACTCTCCCATCTAGCTATGTTATAATGTTTCAGTAAACAAAGTCAAAAATAGTCATGGAAATCCGCTTTCATTTTTCGGTCCATTATAGCTGCATCTAGTATCTTTTCCTACAAAACTATGTTATTGCACTCCAATACCTTGTTAAACAATCAACATATTTTCTTATATGGAAGTTAAACTTGGATGTATTCTATATCTTGATTACTATAATATCAAATGAGATCTAAGAAAAATATATCCTTTCTTAGTTATTTTGGTTGAGATAAACTGAGATCTTGGTCCATTTTTGTACCACCAACATATGAGATGGCCAAGATCTGTGTAATTCAAAACCTTCGTTAGATCTTAACTATGATTACATTTATTACTTTTGTTTGTTTCTTGCACATGCCATTTTTCCCCATTGTGTCCTATCAACAATTTAGCATATTTCAAAAGGAAACATAAAGAGTAACTAATTTAAGTTTCTTGGGAGTAACGAAAAAAACATGCAACTAAATTCCATTTCATGACCAAAAACACATCACAACAACATCAAAATTACAAATGAAACCACCATAATCATCAAAATAATAAGTGCAAAGAGAAAAGAATGAAAAAGAAAAAAAAATAAAAAAAAAAAAGAAAATGCTAACCAATATGCCACCCCGTACCGTGTATCAGTATGGTACCAAACTGGTACCACTTTACTGGTGGCCGACTAGTATGGCATCTGATACTTGGGTACCATAAACCAATGGAAACAATAAGAAAACTATGCTACTGATCACCAATGCAAAAACGAGAATAGTAATTATTAAGAACCCACTACATAATAGCTAAGGAGATGTTGTATAAACTATGGAAGATATCAAACCATTATTTTCTTTAAAAAAAAAAATCAAAAAAAGATCACCAAGGAACTCGCACCATGACAAAAGACAGAGGTGAAAACTCAAGTCCTATTTACAGAGGAAACTAGTCTAGAATCAATAAATTAATTGATCTTAACTTGGGGTAAATTATTGTAAAGTGTTCTGAACTTTTCAAATACCTACTCCACCCTTTAAAAAAAGTGGCTTTTTTCAAAAATTTTAACAGTTTAATAGCTGCAATAAGTAAATTAAATACATCATGATCTTATGTCAGATGTAGCCTTTGGTTCGGGAATTAGAAAAGAAGAATAGGAATAGTAAGTTATTCCTATTTTTGTTTGGCTATAATTTATGGAATAACTTTTGATTAATCTGTTTTCTTTCTTATTTGACCAGCACAACTGTTTCTTGCTTATGCTTGTATTGCAAAAGCCATTCAATAGGAAAAAGACTAGCCTCTAATTTCTAAGTCTTATGCGGTTATGCCTGGTTTATTCCCCAACCAAACATTGCTTGAATGATTATAACAATCTATTTTCAAAAAAGTGAATGATCATCAAAGTTCATCAACAAGATCAAATAAACTGCACATGCATGAGATAAAAACAAGAGGGAAGATGGATAGATGATGGATCCGAAAGGGAAGAAGGCTTTGGTTTAGGTAGGAAAATACAGAACCCAAGCCCAATGCAAAAATGGGGTCTTGTTTGAGTTTAATCAAATCTGAACAATTTGAGTCATAGATTGACCGGGCACATTTGCAACAATGTTTGTTGCCAACCCTAAAATGTTAATGGTGGAATTTAAATATAATCAACATAATATTGAGAATAATTAATTAACTTTATTAAATGATATTTTTGTAAGAAGAATCAATCCCAGGGATTCAAAATATTATTACTGGACAATTCATAGATGATTGAATGAATGGCTGTTGTTTTTTCTTTTTTTTTTTGCATTTGTATATAATATAAGAATGTAACATCAAGTTACAAAGCTAATGAAGCCAAAAAATCTAATTTCAGTACTAGACTAGATCAAGAAATTGGCTAACTCCAACTAAGATTAGATAATGATAGATTTTATGTTTACCAAAAGATATATTTCATTGTAGGATTTTATGTTTTCTTTGTTTTATACTAAAACTAAGGTCATGTTATCATATATTTGACATGATAAGGGATACAAATTCATATGCTAACAATGTTGCCGTACTAGACCCCGTACTGGTAATATCCTATTACAATGTCCATATACGGTACAATACAAGATGGTGAGGCATACTGAATGTCAGTATGGTATGAGATTATGTACCGGTTTGGTACTAGTACGATTTATGATATGCCCGGTATGGCAAACCTTGCTAATAATAACATAATTATTGTACTACAAAGTAGTTCCTTCACTGACTTTTATTGCTGGCACTACTTCAATTAAAAAAAGGGAATTTGCCATTGTTTTTAGGTAAAGAAAGCAGCAAGATAGTGGAGAGATGAAGCTATGATTCCATGAGGTTTCTTCAAAGTCTAATTCATCTTGACGATCTCTCAAATCAGGTAACTTGAGGTAATTTGAAAAATAAAAAAGCTTGTGGTGATTATGAGGAGAAATTGATGATTATATGAGGAGAAATAGAAGATTTCCGGTGATGATGAAATGAAACTTGGTAACAGCACAACTTTATATATGCACTAATCATGTATATCTTCTATGGAATTGCTGAACTGATGCAATCTTTGGCAGGGTTTATATGCTCTACAACTAAATAGAATCTCATAAATGAAGGCTACATTTTTTGCATCAAGAATGGTAAGAAATTAAGTCTAAAAATTGTAGAATTGTATTACATTGCTGCCTCACCCTATGCCTGATCTTACTTCCAGTATTTTCCTTTCAACCACTATCACATGATACACCGATGTGCTCGACCTAAACCACACTTCTCTAGTTCGGAGATGACCATGAGATCTGAACCGCCCATTTCTAGAGATTTGCCAGACTTTTGCCAGACAGAAAACCAAGATGGTTTCTCCTATCAACCTGATAAAAAGGTCAAAACCCTATCAGTTCAATTATAACCCCAATCCTGGCTCCCGATTCATTCATAAACCACCCCCCTTCCCCAACCCCCCTCCCCACAACAAGGCTCACAAATATTCAAGAGAGGACCTCTCGCGATCGTTTGAGTGAAGCAACCTGCCACCCAAGCCTCCCTGCCCCCCAACCAAAGCACCACCCCCTGGCTCGATCAACACTCCCTCCTCCCTGGTGTCACTAGTAAATGTCTCCACCCCTCTCCCTCGCTAGCCGGTACAACCTCTAATACCAGTTCAGTGAACCTTGATTTGACGTAATATGTTCTGTGTTCTGTGTTCATGAGTTTATCTATCAAGGTTCTAGTATTTGAAGCATTTAGCGCAGTGTAACTATGAGATGGTATATGCTTGTCCTTATTACAAAGAAAGCACTATATTTCTCTTTATATATTTCATTATGCATCATATTATACAAAATTAAACCACATTCTACTAAGTAATCTTTATTATCTACCAATTTTTGCTACAAGCATTCCTTATATTCTATGGATGTGCATTGCATGTGCTTTAACTAGTCTTTACAAATGGTAGAGTTCAATAAAATTGATCTAGTGGGCCCTTATTACCTTCTAAACCAATCACAGGAATTAGGCTGCCATTTATAATATGTTTATCAGCATGGTTATCAAGTTGTGTTACAGCTATTTCTAGAATATTTATAGAGACTATGGTTGGTGCACCATACAGCTCCTCAATAGGCATTGGAGAAGTTTGGTTCTAGCGAACAAGGATTAAATACCTATTTCAGGATCTGCTCTATATGAATTAATGACCCACGATCTAGCAGTTGGAGACAGATTATATACCAATATATCAGCTGAAAATGCATGTATACCTAAATTATTTCAAAGTCTTATCTATAGCTCAGTCTGTTCAGACATGGTAACCAGCCAACATGTTTACAAGGTTGTCAAATCACATGGGTGGTCCTAGCATTGACCCCTTGAAAGGCCTAGGTGGAATGCCTAGGTGATCAGAGAGTGCCTGAGTAAAATTCTAAAAACTAATAAAATTGTATGTATTCATATATAGTCATGTATAGTTCAAAAAAAATCTCATTAACGAACATCATGTTGAAAAAATAATTTGTTGACTACTTAAATTGTCAATAATGAAAATTTTGTTTTAATACTTTAGTTTTAATTAGTAATTTTCTATTAAGTGATTTAAAGCATTTAAATCTTGAAAGCTAACATGTGCAAGCATCAATTAGTATCTAAGAGAACAAATTATAAATGGACTCAACTATTCTCTCTTTAAGTATATTCTTTTTTTTTTTTTTTACTTAAAGACAGAATTAGTTAAAAATTTTATGCCTTCAACATGCAATTAACACCCAGGACAAGCAGTTCCTAGGTGGCCAAGTGCCGGTCTAGGCACCAACCTACGTGCTTGGTTTGCTGCCAAGTTCGATGGCCTGAAAAGTGTCAAGCACGATGCAGTTGGCTTATTTGAGTGCTTAGGCTGGATCACCTAGGCACCTAGGCAGCCATCTATGAAAACCTTAAAGGTTAAAACATGAAGGTGTGCCCTCTATAAACTAAAAGATAAATCCTAATATGAGAAAGAAAGAGAGAGTCAAAGAGAGAGGAAAGGGGAGATGGAGGGATGTGGGTGGAGGGGGGAGGTAAAGAGAGGTTCTCGAAATATCTAACTTACCAAACAACAAGGAAGTCCATAAGTTCCAAATGATTCTCAATATACTCCACACAGCAGTAACCAGAACCAACTTGCTGCCTTAGCAAAATGCACCAACAGTGCACTATATCTTTTCTAGCCTGTTTTGAAAGCCTTAATTAGCTTGCAACACTTAGAATAGACATAAAATTGGTGTATGTTGGTAAAGAACTTACATCCCATCCCAATGATGGCAATTTATGAACAAAAAGGGAAAGAACACCCTCCTTGCAAATTTCAAGAGCAATATGCGAAATTTGCTCCTGATTTGGTTCAGCATCTCCATCCCCAGACAGCATTTGTCTCATTGAAAGAATATTCTTTTCAGCTTCTTCACGAGCCTGATATGATAAAATATATGCATTCATAAATATATAACTTCAATGAGGTTATTCAAATTATGATATGCAAAATGAGATATACACTTCATCATGATCCAGCAGGAACCATAGCAAGCATTAGCACCATGAAAAAAAAAAAGATCTCAGCACACATATATTCCAACAAAATGGCTTCACCACATCTTAGCTTAAATAAAACTTGCTAGGGTTGATTCTTTTTTGCCACATACACTGATTTTGAAGCAACTTTGACACTCCTAAACAACAATCAGTGAAGCTGCTCTTTCAAATAACAGTGAGCATTGCTGCTGGAATATAGGTATGATGCCAGCATTGGAACTCATACAAGATATAGGATTTTTCTGAACTCAAATGTATGATTGACAGGTATGGTACTTTACGTGTATGTGCACACCTGCATGTGAGCATGAGCACAGGGATGGGTGAGTCTATGAATCTGTGCATGTGCCAGTGAAGGTGGCCGCATGCAAGGGTAGGCAAGGTATTGTGTGTACAATGGTTCGCTGAGCTGGCCCGAACCAGGTGGTTTGGGGCATGCTGAACCTACCGGCAGCTAACAGTGCGGTGCAGGCATCCAATTCAAAACGCCAACGAAAATGAAACGAGGGAGAAGGAAAGAGAGGAAGAGAGAGAGAGAAACAGAGAGAGAGAGGAGGGAAGGGGAGAAAAAGGCCAGCGGTGGCCTGCCAAGGCCGTCGGAGGGCCACTGAGACTCTGGATCTTTGCAATCCTCCACGAGAGAAAGTGAGAAATTGAGAAGAGAGAGATATAAAGAGAGAGAGGGCGAGGGAGGGGAGAGGAAGGAGGGGAAGATGGCGGGGAGGCTGTTGGAGAGCCACCGGGTGGCCGTCATGATTGGCCGGTACGGGGGCGTATTGACTCATATGGTTGGCCGGTCGGCATGGTACTCGATTTCGAATCAGCGATCCTTGGTGTGTACATGCATATCTTGGTACCATATCAATAGTCATGGAAGATGAATGTTTCCATGTTTGTTTAGAATAATAAAAACCAAGAGATTGGTCACATTTTGATTATGAAACATCTATAATCGATTATGCCAAGAAAAATCATTTGCTACAAATATAAGTGGTTGCCAATATAAAATTTTTATAGCCCCCTATGGGAAGGCTACATTGGCCTATGTTTAGTAGTTGTAGGTTGAAAAGAACATAAGAAGGTACCAAATGCACGTCTAGATAATTCTAGACACTTGTAGATTTTGTTTCCTTCTTACTAAACTAATTATTGCAGACTCTAGTTACCTTATAGTTTCCCCATCGAACAGGAGCCGGTAGCAGTTGCAATCATTCATCCTAGTAGATATTTTCCATTTCTCTCCCCCTTCTTTCCTTTCTTTCTTTCTTTCTTTTCTTCTTTTCTTTCTTTTTCTTCTACCTTTCTTTCTTTCCTTTCATTTTTCTTTCTTTCCTTATCCGTTTCTTTTTTCCTTTTTCTTCTTCTTTCTCTTTCCTTCATTCTATCCTTCCTTTCTTTTTCGTCTCCCCTCCTTTCTTTCTTTCATTTTTCTATCTCCTTGCCTTCTATTTTTTTCTTTTCTTCATCTTTCCTTTCTTTCTTTCCTCTTAGTTCTTCTCTCTCTATGTGGATGAGTTTCAGAGTCCTAACCCCATCCTAGTCTTGTATTCTCACAAGAATAGGATGGAATGGCTGGAATGCCTCATCCCATCGGGACGTAAAACCTTGCATGTAGCTATATGTGGCGGCTAAAGATTTTAGATTTGAAATAATTTAACTAAAATCTGAATTTGAAAATATCTAAAATACATAATTAATAACTAACTAAAATCTAATATATTATATAGCCTTTTTGTCTCTTGGTTCATAAGCATCTCTCTTCCTCTTCCCTTAGAAATTGTTGGAGTCCATATATATTGACATATCCTTGTAGAAGTTGTAGAATCCCTTCTTCTATTGAAGTCTAAAGTATGTTCAAACTTTTATATGAGAAATCTGATCAGAGTTATTTTTGGAATCAAAAAATTGGGAAATTAAGCCACTTTTATATAGTTTAAGGATAAAATCAAGATTATTCTATGCAGACCAAATCCCAAACTGTTAAGTTATTTGCCCTACATCAACATCTCAACAACAGATGAATGTAGTCACACAAAATGTTTAGCTTGATGAATTATAGGATGTAAAAATTAAGATTAGAGAAGAACAAGGTAATCTTGCATTTGTCCATTCTGGAATTAGCTTGGCTACCACAATGCAGTCGCTGAATGAGGTACTTAAATATCTAACAATGATGATACATAATTTGATTATCCAGACCTAAGAGTAAGCAAAAAAAAAAAAAGACAATTGCCACAATATATGAAATACACCAAACGAAAACAAGTTCTTTATGGGAAGCATTTAAATGCCACTCGTATGCGGCATGCCAGAACACACCACAGAACTTTCCACATTGTGCCATTCCATGTCATGTCATGCTGACATGGTTGCCTTCTTGTGCCTCCACAAAAGGAATTTATAAGAATAATGGATTTAAGTACCCTTTTGGCTCAATGCAAAGTGGCTCAGGTCGATATGGCTGACTTACCCAATGCTAAGCAGCAGCCTAGTTACTATGCACCAGTCCAATGCCAGGTGTCAGTGTCGTCCTGGCATGGTACATGCCTGCAAGCACAAGTTTCCATAGGCTAGCAATTGAAACCATGCACCATGGATAGTTATACCAAAGGAGATGTAATTCCCTTGCCATACAAAAGTTAAAATTATAACCATTTAGACAATATGCACTTGGTTAACTTTTGGCCAACATTTGATGACATGCTGTCTACACAGTCAAAACCAATGGTTTAAATCAAGTTGCCAATGGAAAACATTTGTTTTGGCAATCTCCACCTTTCTACCTCATACACGCGCCATTGCTCGAGGGATGACTCCAACCAAAATCGAACCGCAGCCCCTTGCTCAAGTAGCAAGGATTGATATCGTCCAAGCAAACATGATGTTACATTTGGTTGAATAATAAAATAGTGCATACCAATGCACGAAGCCCCCGCCATTGAGAGGTTTGGGAAGGGTCAAATGCACATAGCCTTACTCCTGCATTTGGAGCAATTGTTTCCATGTTTTGAAACCATGATACCCGATCCATAATAGAGCAACCTTATCCTTGCACCAAGGCTCACCCTCTATAGTTGAACAATAATATGTCAATCTAGAAAGGTCTTAAATATCATGGGATGGGGTGTTCTGATCTTCAAACGGAACATGATTCCCCATGTACCAACACTCAGGATGGCAGATTTCCCATTCCATCCCAGTCCATTTCTGGACTTGTCCCATCTTGACACTCAGGATGGTGCCCCATTCCGACACTTAAGACAATGGGATGCCCTGCCATCTCGCTAGTATTTAAAACCTTGGAAGCTAGTAAAGGTGATTACCCCTAGGTAGCCTTTTGAATGCCATAAAGCAGTGATCTTCATTATCTCTAGGAATCCAAGGAATAAGAGTTGCCAAGACAACAAGAATGACAAAATTAAAGTCTGACTAAAACATTCACTATGCTGTCATTGGACCATGAGACCAAATTTGAATAAAAGAAATTAAGGGTCCGTTTGGTTGGGGTAATGTCAGATTACGGGGTAATCTAATAATTCATGAAAATTATTTATCTCAAAAAATGATTGCAGAGGACAAGAACTTTTACTATGTTTGGTTGGTGGGAAAATTACTCCAAAAAATAACACCGAAAAAGGATTATTACGTTTAGTTGGAGGTAATCCTACATGGGAATATGATAAAATTTATAAATATACCCTTCAATATAAAATAATTTTTTAATACTAAAATAGTATTATCATCTTCAATTAGTTTTTATATGATGACTATAATCACATAACCCTTTGCATAATGCCATCTCTATCTTAATTTTTTTACAAAAGCTTTTTATTAAATAAAATTTGAAGGACATTAAAATAAAGTCAACGATTACATATGCAGCTTCATTAGGGGTATTTTTGTCAAATATAGATTATCACCGCTCGGAAATTTGCCAAATACCAACCCCCCATGGTATTTATTTTACCATCTCTCTCTAGAAAATAAGCATGGGGCCCACTAATTCTTTTACTATCTCTTTCTTCCACTTTTCATACCAAACATGGTAATTTGACATGAAAATCATTTTTCCATGCTAGATTACCCCCAACCAAATGGCTCCTAAGATAATTATCCCGCTAGATAGAGTTACATAAATGACAAGTTGCATAGACCTTGGCAGTAGACCACTATATGTAGAATTGGTATGCTCATAAGATAGTAATACAACATAAAATAGATAGTACCGAACCCAACAGCCCAGTTTGTTCAATACCAAACAGTATCAACAATGAACTAGGATGTTTCATGGTCTCGGCATGGGACTACGCCTAGACCGGTGTGAACCAATCCTTACTGGGCCAAACCATCTAGAATCGGTTAGCTCGAGTGGTTTAGCCTAGTAAGGGCCCCATATTGGTTTTAGGCAGTATTCGCCAAACCGGTATCAGAGGATGCATTAGTACAGATCCATACCACGCCATTCCGGGATGTGGCACAATAGGGAGGGGAGAGGGAGAGAGAGGAAGAGAGGGAGAGAGAGAGAGAGGGAAAGGGAGGAAGGGAGGGAGATAGAGGGAGGGGGGAGAGAGAGGGCTTGAAAGTCATTGTCATCTAAGGTGGGGGGCTTGAAATAGAGAGAGGGCACCCTATCTCTAACCCCACAAGAGAGAGAGAGGAGGGGAGAGAGGGAGAGGGGCGAAGCTTACCGGTGACAATCAAGCAAGGGGGCAATCACATGTCTACCAAACTAGGGGGCAAGGAAGGAGAATTGGCCTATTTAATCATGGTTCAAACCAGGCCATTTTCCTTCTTTGAGCCTATTTACCTAGCCAATGAACCATCCTGGTTCCTGTCGGTTCGATTTGGTAAGCCCCAAACTAGGTGATCTAGAGCAGCACACCAACCCTAGTTTTGGGCCTAAATTATTGAGAAAGAGCTTGACATCCTTTTCTCCCGTTGTTTCGAGATAGGACAAAGAGAGGAAGAGTGAGAAGGAGGTCCAATTGAGATATCACCCTCTTCCCTTTTTTTGTTACATCACATAAATAAGCAGAAATTCAAAAATATGAGAAAATTGTGCCAAAATATTGTACTTTGGCATGATTTTGTGATATATTAATACATCTTATTCAGATTTATGCAATGATATAACTTTTTTTTTATTTTCTCCTTTATTTTTATTTTTTATTAAAATATATATTTTTTAATAAAAATAAAAAAGGAGAAGTTAGATTCCAAAAATAAAGGGAAGTAGAGCCAATCAAGGAGGTAGGGCCAATCAAGATAGTCTGCCTATTCAAGCAAACCATGAAAGTCAGAGAAGTCGATCATGCAAGGGTAAGAAGTCAGTGCCCCAAACATCTACTCAGGCAAAGCAAAAGAAAGAAAAGAGGAATGCAAATCCATTAGAGAGAGTGGATAAGGAGCCGATTTACATTAACTTCGAGACTACCAAGCTCTCCAATGATAGATTTCCCAGATCATCTCGTAAAATAAGCAATGATGGTGACTCTTCAAATATATGGGTCTAATGGTCAAGATGGAGACAGTGGATAGGGAGGGGTCGCCATTGCCCTAGATTGTCCTAAGTCAAAAACTTGCTTCCCCTATTCATGATTTGCTTGCCCAAATTCCCAAGTTTAAAGGAGTGTAAGCACCTTGCTTACTATATTATTTTTTCTAAACATATAACATATTAGAAAATAAACAACAAGACTTTTTTATATTACTTTATAATGGAACAAGATTAGTCTCTTCTTCTTTTTTTTTTTTTTTTAAGGGTTGTGGGAACAAGAGTTGTTGCTTTTACTTTGTAGGATTTATTTTGATGTTCATTGATTTAACTAGTTCACCTGTTGATGCATTTATTTAACTCTTTGTACCATTGTTGTTTCGTAATTTTAAATCCACGCAAAGTCTTTGGATACAACATCAAAGAATAATCGTTATGTCATAATCTTTTTTTTTTCACATTTTCTGTGATGTCATGTTTGACTTCTTATACTTTATTATAGGCCACTAATTTATTTAAATTTCTTGTTTTTAACTCAAATAATTTCAATTCCTTGAATGTGTAAATAATTTTACAACTTGCATATAGTATATGGCATATGTCATTGATAGATAATTTTTTTATTTAAGAAATTTGGCCCTCCAAGACAAGAATTCTAGATTAACCTAATCCATGAATTTTAGTTACAGATTACATATGGTTGTACTTTATAGGTTTTATAGTGTTACAAATTTCAAAGTCTTCCTTATTATATGTGCTGGTCATATGTAAGGTCTGCACACATATTCCATCAAGACCCAACTTCCCATTGTGCCAATACTCATGATGTATTGCATTGCTTGCACTCCTCCAATATCAATCTACTCTAAAAACAAGAGATATGAACTCTAGATAATACATCAAACACTACTACTACATGTGAACTCAAGTGTATGAATCTCGGTACAATCACATCTATCACCCATGTTATCTCTCAGTTTCTCTATGAAGGGTAGACATTTTAACCTCTTTTTTTTAAAAAAAAAATTATAAATTTACAGCCACTATCCTTTATGTTGTTTTCACAACCTGTTCTACAATTGGATATATAAGATGTGACATAATGCACTACAATGAAACTAGAGCCTTCAATTGTTTCAGTTTTGACCTTCATTAATTTTCTCTTTCCTCTTCTAATCCTATTTTATATGAAAAGAATAAATAAAATGCATAATCAACAGCGTAAAGTAAACTGAGTACCTTTGGGAAACATACTTTGCATAAATTGTAGTCATGGCCATGGCTGAATTATTCTATGATATGCATACTTATAACAAGAAACAGCTCATATATTTCAAACTTTTAAGAAGATTTACCTAATTTATTTTCCAGCATTTAAACATGCAAGCTGACTGACTTTGAACGATGCGATTACTGTTCTTCTTGACAACTTTACGAACATCACATTTTGACACCCCATGTTCATATTAACTACACTCCAGTTTTCATTGATGATTGGGCAATCTTCAGCATTAGCCTCAATCTCTTTCTACTTTGGATGGGATAATGTCTAATGTGAGTGGATGAGATAATGTGTAATCTGAAATAAAGCCAAGGATTTGTACTACCAAGAAAAATCTCCTTCAATTTGCAAAATATTTTACACAAGAAGCTACATACCTATAGGAGAATTTGCATGCCTTGCACATTCATGTCATTAAAAAAATGACAGAAAGATAAGTTTCCATTGAGAAACTATAACAAATTGAGCACAAAATTTGCTCAATAAACAAATAAAATAATATAAATCAGGATGAATCACGAACGCCTTCCCCACCTCAGCCGCCCCCCGCCCCCACCCAACCCTCCCTCTTCTCAAAGTGCATTGACACACATTGACTTAACAAACAGATCAATAGCAAAGAGACTGAATCCAAATCAATTGAAAAGAACTCGACACAAAATTCTCACTGAATTGATCATCCACCCTACCAAAAGCCACCAATTTTGTCCGAAGAACAAAAGAAAATTAGAAAAGCAAAAAAAAAACCCATTCCCAACCTCCACCTTCCGCTGGAAGAAACCAAAAAAAAAAGTCAATAATCTAATCACATTAAAAGACGGAGAAAGATTGTTTTTTTTTCCAGTAGATCTCATCGTCTCACCTTGGCGACGGTCTTGGTATCGAGGGCGAGGAGGCTCTCCCGCATGGCCTTCACGAGATCGGACGGGGACGACCTGGCCTTGGACGGCTTGAAGAAGGAGAAGGCCATGGCGACTCGCGGCCAGCGGCGACTCTCCCTCCGCCTCTCCGCGTCGGTGTGGCGGTAGGCGTCCTCCTACTCCTCGACCTTTTACTTTTTCACCGTTTTATGTAAAGTGCCGACGAAGAGTCGCCTGGCTCGGCCAATTTCGTACAGGCCGGTTTGATCATGAACAGTTGTAGTCCACTGTACCCTGGCACGTAAGTAGATGGATCGTTGGATGAAAAATAAATTTATATATCTATATCTATATATATCTATCTTAAAACGAAGGGATAAACCCTCGTTCGTGACGTGCTATTTTTTTTTTGTTTGACACGTGTTTTACAAATGATTTCAGGTTCGAAAGAAAATTTTTTATGGAGGTCTGAGAAGAAATTTTTATGAAGGAATTTTGAATTTCGATGTGCATGAGAGAAAACTTTTATGAAAAAATTTTAATTTTTGGCACACAGTGAAGAGAGGAGTTGGTGGAGGGGTTTCATATTTCAGTGTATCGAAAAAAAAAATCTACATTTCTTTCGAGTTTGATCGAGAGAAGGAGTCTAGGGATGATCAAACTTCAAAAAATATTCTAGAATTCATACTTATAAACCCCCCCCCATTCTTCTCCCTAAAATCCTCAAACAATCGGAAGAAAGATTCTAGGGGCGATAAAACTCCAAAAAATACCATAAAATCGATACTTATAAACCCCTGATCGTCTTCTTAAAATCCTCAAATAATCATCGGCAAAATTGCGAGGATTAGAGGATTGCGAGAATTAGAGGATTATTTCATAGAGCATTTCTGGAGAACCATCATTAATTGACCATCAGAGTTGAGGTAACGAATCCTTATTCTCTTTCATCTTCTCTTTTCCAAACTGTAGCGAGTTTTTGACAATCGGGTTGAGTCACCGGCCGTTTCACCTATTTTTATTTCTTTTTTTCTCCAATGGACCGATTGTCGTCGTCGAGTTGCATCCTTATCTTGGTTGCTGACTACCGAAGACACCTCCAATCACAACCATCTTGCTGCTGGAGACAGCCACGGCCATGAGAGGTGGGTCACCCCTTTATCCTGTTTCAACATAAAAGAAGAGAAGAAAATGAGAGAACCCTTCTGGTGTTTCTCTCTTTCAACGGAGAAGAAAATGAGAGAAGAATAAAAAAAATATATATATATATTAGTAGTTTATGTTCCAGCTATACTTTCTTCATCCCTCTTCCTCCTCTTTGTTCTTTGAATCCATGGCAAGTTCCTCTATTTTCCCGATCTGGATCAATCTCTCTATTCCTCCTCTTTTTTCTTTGAGTACATTTTAATAATAAAATAAAAATGAAGCTTTTAAGTTTCACAATTATCTTGTATTAAATTATTATGCTAATAAAATAGTAAATTTTGCATGAATATTATATTTAATTATTGATTTTGCTAGAAAAATAGAATTTCTTTTTGCATAACAATGTATATTTAGGAATTTTTAGATAATTTTGCTAAAGCATTTGATGAATGGTGGTAGAGCTGTCAACGGATCGGTTCCAGACCCGAGACCCACAGGTATTTATTCGATGGGTCTGGGTCTGGTACTAGCATTGGACCTGTTTACCCGAATCCAGTAAACCATAATATAAATGGATAGGGTCTGGATATTTAGTATCCAGACCTGATAGACCCAAGACCTGAATAATATAATATAATAATATTATATATATATATAATATTTTGAGCCGTTAGATCAATGATCTGATGATCTAAAATCTTAATGAAAAGGAGCCCTAACTAGACCCCTCTCTTCCTCTCTGTCTTCCTCTCTCAGAATCTCTCGACGGTGCCTCTCGAACCTCTCTCTCCCCTCCTCTCCCGCTTCAGTGCGGCAGTGGCTGCCTTTCCCTCTCCACTGCAAGATCTCCTCATCGGTGGCCGGACCTCGACGTCAAGATCGTGGACCGTGGATAGAGGAGATCTAGGCTGCCTCTCCCCCTCCATTGCTCTATGCCCCCTCCCTCTACAACATCTCTGTCACCATCCAACATCTGGGCCACCTCTCCCTCTCCACCGCAGCTCCATTGCTCTGCGGCCCCTCTCTCTACAGCATCTCCGCCGCCTCTCCCCCTCCGCTGTAGCTCCGTCACACCGGGGCCCCTCCCTCTGCAGCATTTCCACCACCACCTCTCCCCTTCGCAGCCCCTCTCTCTGCAACATCTCTGCCACCTTCCCCCTCCGCGGCCCCTCCCTCTACGGCATCTCCACCACCTCTCCCCCTCTGCAGAGATGTCGCTTCTTCCCTCCACAGCCCCTCTCTCTGCGAGGTCTCTGTTGCCTCTTCTCCTCCATTATATCTCATCACTTTGTGGCCCCTCCCTCTACGGCGTCTCCGCCACCTCACCCCTGTTGTGATTAGGTATTAGGATTATCAAAAGAAATATGATGGAAGAAGTAGGATGCTTTTGTATTTATTTTTTTCTTTAAATTATTTAGAGATATTATTTCCAAGATTTTTTTTCTCTTTGCCTGATTCAAGTTTAAAAAAAAATGCTTAGAATTAGTAGGAGTTTTTACATCTAATTAACTTAGGTGGGTTAAGTTCTCCCTTCCATCAAAAAGTAAAAAATTAAAAATGAAAAGTAGAACCAGGGATTCTTTCTTGCAAAATGAGCATGCTGCTATTCATGTCTTTTTTTAGTCACTACATCTACACATAGATAAGATAAATCATTTATGTTATATTCCGCATTGTCTCAATATTTACATTTTTCTGAACTATGTTGCCAAAGTGTTCTTGCATAATTATTTATGTTATACCCATGCAAAATCATTCTAATGTCTTTCCTATATGATTTATTTTAAATTTTAGAAAATATCAAGTGCTGAAAATTTTATTTGAATGATCATATGATTATATAATTTTTAGGCATTTTTTTAGATTATTATATAATTTTTAGGTATTTTTTTGAGATTTTGAATATGAGTTTGGGATCCTGAAATCGGATCCGGATATGCAGAATTCATTAGAATCCGAGTCTGATACTTCAAGATCAGATCCATCGAGTATTCAAATTCAGATCTGATACTAGTAACTAAGATTGAATCCAGATCTGGATATCCAAATTTTGATCTGAATCTGATCCATTGATAGATCTAGATAGTGGATAAATTTAAAATTTTTAAAATATCTTTATTGAATATTATTTAATATATAGTTTGGATACTTAATATACATTTGTTCAACAAGTGTTTGTCTTATGCTCAGATGCAAGGACAAAATAAATGAGGCACCTCTCTATGCTTATTATGATAAACACAACCATTTATTGCAAAATCAATAATTAAGTACATCTTTTTTGCAAAATATGCATAAAAAATAAAATAAAAAAAAAATGTATGACAAGAGGAGAATATATTCAAAAATAAAATAGAAAATACAAATATGAAAAGAGACTAAATAAAAATGGGATTACATGGGATAAGGCATATATCATAAAAGTTTAACATATAAGGAAATACATAAAATAGAATAGAAAGTATTATGGGATTAATCCATCTTGGTTTTTGTCCCCGGCACTCGTCCTCGAACATATTCGTTGGCTAATGACTGAGGCCCCATAGTTGACCTCGGCCTTAGATATCATCAAGATGCCTCGAATCTTCTGCACCAAATAGAAGTTCCACGATAAGCATCATTTGGAAGTCCTACTCCTATAAGAAAGCTCTCATCACTATGATTGTGACTCAAGTCTCCTAGAGCTTGAAGCAAGCATACAATTTCATCGGACTATAGCTCCGGACAACATCTTTGGACTACAGCTGAGGACTACATCATACTGCCACTAACCTTATGGTTTGATTAAAGTCAATGACCCTAAATTTTTGACAATATTTATTACAAGAAAAATGTGGGTCAGCATCACATCCCTTAATTATCGAGCGATTACTGCAGGATGTAACATACCAATTAATACCACTTAATTACCCATGAGGATGTAACATAGCAATTAATACCACTTAATTACCCATGAGACAATGTGGTCATGACTCTCAAGAATGGTTATCAAAAATTAAGGTAATAGTATCTTTCCTCCTATTTTTAAAGCTCTGGCTGACTTAAACATTGGAGGTCCTCTACTAGAGAATCTTTGGTGACTAGATTTTTTGCAAGTCCAAGAAGCACATCCTGCAATCCTCAAATCCTAATGGACCTCATAACTCCACCTCAGATATGTGCTGACTACAACTACTCATCCTCAGATCAGAGAATTATGGTAATAGATTGATGCTAGAGAAAGAATCCCAGCATCCAACTTAAGAGAGAGAAAATAGCAAGAACCAAAGCTAGCAACAATTTTGTGGCTTCCTGCTAGCAATCTTCCCAACGAAGTGTCGAAGGTGTTGCGCAGGCACTCGTGCTGTAGGAGTTTGCACCACCACCAGCAGTTGTGGCAGACTAGTGCATTGATGATCTGGTCTGACTGGTCCAAGTGTTGACAAATGTTGTCCAACACCTACAACAAACCATGAAGCAACGGCAACCCCCACCCCTGCTCCTCAACCTGTGCCATCTTGGCATAGCCATCGGAACTGCTCCCCGATTCCAAACCATGTTCCCTGGAGTGTATGCCGGTTGTCTCCCTCTCACTGGGGTTCCCACCAATTGTCTCCCTCTCACTAGGGTTCCCACCAAGAGGCCCAGCGATGATGTTCTCCAGTCTCCTCTGGTGAAAATTCAACCCTAGGCAGCTACTCATGCCCCAAATGATCTCACCGAGAAGAGGACCTTAAGCAAAAGGTCCAGATGGGTAGCTAGAGGAACAATGATAACATCCTTAGCTTCAACTCTAGGCCACCCTTCTCTTGCCCCATACTCCAAAAACCAATTTTGAGTCGATTCCAAATGCACATATAAAGCTGCACAATGGCTTTACTGATCTCGTAGATTACTTGGAGGCCTACAAGGCCCTCATGATGCTCTAGGGCATCTTGGATGCCCTTCTCTACCTAACCTTCCCTGCAACATCGAAGAAAGCAGCGTGGACCTGGTACTCTAGCCTCCAGTCAGAGTCAATCTACTTCTTTGAGCAACTCGAACATCGATTTGTTGCTCACTTCTAAAATAGCCAAATCTAATTGAAAACCTAAGATAGTCTCTTCTCCATCCATCAAGAAGGCAAATCTTTGTGGGACTACATGGCATGTTTTAATATGGCTACATTGGAAGTTCATAATTTTGATGAAGCCATCGCCATGTCAGCATTGAAATAAGGCCTCTGCAACGAGCACCTCATATACTCCCTAATAAGACATTTCTGAAGGACTACACCGACCTCTAGCATGAGCTCGAAAGTACATGCAGTCCGAAGAAGGTTGAGCCATGCGTAGGCAAGAGGAAGGCTAGGCTCTCAATAAGAAGCATGCATGGAATGACACATGCCCAAATCAGATAGAAAGAGAATCCTCCCGACCTGCAAAAGCCCCTCGGTTAAGGAGTCCTCCTTGTCATTTTAACAACCATGCTCCGCTAGCTGACCCTTGAGCCCAAATTTTTATGGAGATAGAGGGCCAACACTATCTCTACCATCCTCCATTTATGAAGACACCATCGACTAGAAGGGACAAGCACAAGTATTATCGCTTCCATCAGGACCATGGTCATGATACCGAGAAATGCCTTCAGCTGAAGGATGAGATTTTGGCCCTCATCCGACGAGGCTACCTCAAAAAGTATGTTTGAGGATATCAGGATCGAGCTTCCGAAGAACTACCTTGATACCGGTCTAATGAGGAAAACAATAATAACTGATCCATGATTGGTGTGACCAATATGATTTCGGGCCTTAGAAGTGGTAGAGGGATAGAAGATCGGACCAAAGGTTTGAATAGGCAAAAGACCGATGACATTATCTCTTTTTCTGACGATGATGTACAAGGAGTTCAAACTTCTCATGATGATGTTATTGTCATATCAATGATGATAACAAACTATGATGTAAAAAAAATTCTTGTAGATAATGAAAGCTCAGTAGATGTCTTATTTTATAATATATTTTAATTTATAAAATTATCGACTGATCAGCTTAAGAAAGTAAAAACTCTCTAGGTCGGATTCTCAAGAGATTCGATAGTCGTTGAAGGAAAAATTACTCTATCGGTGATAGTTGGAATAGAGCTTAATTAGAAGATAGTACAGCTAATCTTCCTCATCGTTCGAATGTCTTATACCTACAATGCAATCCTTAGACAACCAGGACTTAACACACTTCATGCGATTGTCTCCACCTACCACTTGCTGGTTTGATTCCCGACCAGATGTGAGGTCAGCAAAATCCAAGGAGACAAGATGCTTGCCAGATAATGTTTTCTTTCAAGCATTAAAGGGAAAAGATGATGGAAGCCCTATCGATCAAAGATCATAGGAAAGATTTGGAAGAATTTTGAGAAGAACCAGCCAAACAACTCCTAACAATCCCTTTCAAAGATGATCCAACCCACACTATTCAGATCGATTCACAACTACCAACCAATTACAAGGAGCAGTTGCTGAAGTTTGTCCAAGCAAATAAGGACATCTTCATCTGGTCAGCCTCAGACGTGCTAGGTATTTCTTTTGATATTATTGTCCATAGATTGAATGTAAACCTAGAGCATCGACTAGTGCAATAGAAAAAAAAGAAGCTTTGCCCTGGAGAGACAAAGGTCAGTCAACAAGGAGGTGGATAAACTAATGACAGTGGCCTTCATCCAAAAAGCACACTACCCAAAGTGGAACTCTAACATCATTATGGTCAAGAAAGCCAAAGGCAAATAGAGAATATGTATAAACTACACTAACCTCAATAAAGTATATTCGAAGAATAGCTTTCCACTCTTAAGGATCGATCAGCTTGTCGATGCCACCTCAGGATATCAATTGTTAAGTTTCATGGATACCTTCTCTGGATATAATCAAATTCAGATGGTGCCCGAGGATGAGGAGAAGACTGCATTCATTACCAATTAAGATTTTACTAATACAAAATGATGCCTTTCAGTTTAAAGAATGTAGGTGCAATATATTAGCACCTCATCAACAAGGTGTTTCAATGCTAAATTAGCAGCAATATGGAAGTCTATATCAACAATATGCTCGTTAAAAGCATAAAAATAAATCGACACATTGCTAACCTAGAAGAAGCATTCAGCAAACTTCGACGGCATCAGATGAAGCTAAATCTAAATAAATATGTCTTCAGAGTCATATTGGGAAAGTTCCTCGGATTCATGGTGACTCAATGAGGAATAAAGGAAAATTCAAAGAAGATCCGAGCACTCCTTGACATGAAACATCCATGTACCAAGAGGGATATTCAATGCTTATCTGGTCGGGTCATAGCACTTAATCGATCTAGGTTGGCTAAGAAGTGCATCCCTTTCTTTAAAGTGTTGAGTTAGATGAAGATTTTTGAGTGGTCGGAGGAGTGGCAAATTGCTTTTGAAGACCTTAAGCACTACCTTTTGAGTGGTCGGAGGAGTGGCGAATTGCTTTTGAAGACCTTAAGCACTACCTTAGATCCCCTCCACTACTTTCCAAGCTAGAAGAAGGTGAGCATATATTATTATACTCAGGTGTTTCACCTGATGCCATTAGCTCGGTCCTAGTTTGAGATAATGCAGAAATTTAGAAGCAAATCTACTACATGAGCAAGATTCTTCAAGATGCAGAAATCAGATCTTCTAAGGCTGAGAAGATGGTATACACACTGATCACTTCTGCATGCTATTTTCGATCTTATTTTCAATCATACTCGATGGTCATCTAGATTGATCAGCCTTTGAAAGTGATCCTGCAATGGATAGATATCTCTGGGCATATGGCAAAGTGGGCAATCAAGCTCGGATAATTCAACATCAGTTTTTAGCCTCTCCTTGTAATGAAAGCTTAAGCATTAGCTAACTTCCTCATGGAGTGCATCGTTCCAGATGAGGAGCCATCCTTGGCAAAATCCAAGGACACTAGAGAATCTTTATGATGGGTTCTACATGTCGATGGAGCTTCGAATGCACAAGAATATGGAGCCGGACTCATCCTTGTGAGCTCGAAAGCAGTCGTGATGGAATACGCTCTCTAGTTCAACTTCAAAGCCTCAAATAACAAGGTTGAATATGAAGCTCTTCTTACAAGACTTTAGCTTGCAAAGTAGCTTCGAGTTAAGAAACTCAAAATCTTCTCCGACTCCCAACTAGTTGTTGGCTAAGTCTAAGGAGGGTATGAAGCTCAAGATCCTACAATGGCAAAGTATCTATAAAAACTTTGCCATTGAGTTGTCATCAATGACTTTTCAAACCCTAGAAGTCTAAGTTGTGGATGATCAATGACTTTTCAAACCCTAGAAGTCCAGCAGATACCCAGGTCAAAGAATGCTCGGGCCAATGCTCTCTACCATCTTGCCACTTTGAGTTTGACCGACCACAACAAACGAGTCTTTGTTGAGCATTTGTAGACTTGGAGTATTAAGACGTCCGTGGTACTTCAAGTCGGTCAGGAGCCAAGCTGGATGGATCCAATTATCAACTACTTGATCAAGGGAGAACTCCCTATCAACCCCATCCATGCTCAAAAAATTAAGCACCAGGTGCCTTGGTACATCTATCTAGAGGGAAGACTATATGAGAAGTCTTTTTTCTTGTCTCTGCTCTACTATCTAAGTCCCTCTGAAGCAGATTATTCTCTCCAAGAAGTATATGAAGAAATCTATGGAAATCATTTGAGAGGTAGGTTAGTGGCCTATAAGCTCATCCGATAATAATATTATTGGCCGACCATGCAAGAAGATGCAGCCAATTTTGTCAGATGTGAGTAGTGCTAGAAGTATACCAACATCCAATGACAACTGGTGGCCGAGCTCACATTAATCATTATGCCCTGTCCCTTCACGATGTGGGAAATTGACATCCTCAAACATTTCCCTATGGCTATGAGATAAAGGAAGTTCTTAATTATGGTGATTGATTACTTTACCAAATGGATTGAAGTCAAGCCTATGGCATAGATCACTAAAGCAAAGGCTTGAGATTTCATAAGAAAATACATTATCTATTAGTTCGAACTCCTATGAGTTGTCATCACAAACAACGGATATCAATTCGACCATCAAAGATTCAAGGATTTTTGCACAGAACTCCACATCGACTATAGACTTACCTCATAGATCATCCACAATCCAACGGAGAAGCTGAAGTAACCAATCACATAATCTTATAAGGGCTGAAGACTAGACTTGGCCAAGCAAAAGAAATATGGGCAGAAGAACTCTACAACATCCTATAGACATATCGGATGACACCTCAGATGGCGACCAGGGAGACACCCTTTAACCTCACCTTCAGAGTTGAAGTGGTTATACCTATCGAAATTGGGATGCCATTGACTAGATTGGAGTTGTATGATAAGTAAGAAAATCCTAGTTGGCTTTGGATAAGCCTCGATTTGCTAGAGAAAATAAGAAAAGAAACTTAGATCAAGATGGCTTTGTACCAGTAACGAGTAGCTCATTACTACAACATCTAGGTCCAAACAAAAATCTTCTGATCTGACGACCTTATCCTGAGATGAGTTGAGGGGTCAAAACCCACAAAATGGGGTAAATTGGCCTCGAATTGGAAAGGACCATACTGAGTTATAAAAGTCATCCGATTTGGAGCATATAAGTTGGAGACCCTTGGCTCCTCGAGCATGGAACTTAAAGAACCTTTGACTATATAAGCTTGTAATCATTTGATTCTTTTCAATAAAGTCATTCTCCAAATTCACATAGGTTTTGTACAAGTCTAAAGGGTCGATTGACGATGACTATATATTTGGTCATGAGCTGGGTACAATGACAATCATCATGGGATATTCATATATCAGTTTGAATCGATGATTAGATCGATAGACTGATCCCTTGGAGATATCCTAGTTCGGGCTGAGACCTCCAAAATTTGGTCGGCAAGATGTTGGGATAGATCCCTCAAATATGGAATACGGATCATCTGCCCTAGATCATAACAATAATGGAAAGCAGATATTGATACCATACAAGAAAAGAAAGAAGAAAGAACAATAAATAAACATAGTAAAATTACGTAGATTAGCCTCAAGGCTATCTTTATAGGATATGTAAACTTCACTATGAGAGAAATAAAATCAAATAAATATAAGAAAAACTTACCACTCAACCCTTGTATAAGAGTCTCTTAATAAGAAGTACCAAAATTCTCATAAAAGCTCTTTGAAATCTCTCAATAAGCCTCTCTACACCATCAAGATGTCACTAGCTATACGATGTAATAAATAACTTATCAATCAAAGTTATATAGACTCCAAAAATCTTGAAATAGTATTTCAATAGAAAATCCAGTCCAAATCAAATCCTGAACCCTTCTGGACCATCCGATCATGACTGGCTCGAATCAGAGCCATTCGATCATGCAAATAGAGTTTGATCACATCCGAATTCATTCTTGATCGTTAGATCTTGACTAGCTCACTTCAAAGCCATCGGATCATGCAAAACATGTTTAGATTGTGTCCAGATCATGCTCGAGCCATCCGATCTCGATTGGCTCTCTCCCGAGTCATCGGATCATGATCCAATCCACCAAAATCGCCATGAGCCACACGAAATGCTAGGAAAATAGTTTGGTCGGTCTATTGGACTATGCAAGACCATGGGGAAATGTTGCCAGTCCATAGTTATGCGTATGGACTGCACTATCTAGCGGGCCTAGGCACGCCCATGCTTGCACGCGTCTGGGCTAGCCTAGTGCACTGCTCGCCTAGTGCCAGTGCACTGTTGGGCCTAGCCCATGTGGCCTCCAGCCTGCACCGACCCATGAGCCCCTCCGACAGCCCATGGGCCATATAAGCAACTCTTATCCTTCTCCCTCACGTGTATCTCGTATGTCTGGACTCTATTTGGATTGTTCTTAGACTCATTGAATTCTGTTCATTACTCTGAACCTTGTTTTGGACTTATTATGGATCAAATCTTGAGATATTTTTCTCACCAATCTTTATCTTAACTTGATATTTGGCTTCCATCTATCTTTGAGAGTCTGTGTTCTATCTTGCCCCCATGCCCTAGGGCATGCTTGCTGTCTCATGGATGGACAAATATGGGAGTGAAGTCAGGTCATTCGATTCTACCTCCTTCATAGGCTATGTCCACTCTGACCAAAGATCTATTTGAGAAAGTCTCTTATGACAATAGAAACTTCACTCTGCAATATCACCTCTCATCCTCCTGAGTCTTCTATCTCGTGCTCGATCCATCTCCATCTGAAGCTCCACCTCACACTTGACTTTCTCTGATTCTTGAAGTTCCACCTTGTACTAGGCTCCTTATTAGATAGTAATATTCTCTCATCCTCTTCTTTTCCTCCAAAACAATCCTATCACCATGTATGATCTTTAGGATTCCATCATCAGCTATCCACCTGTAGCCATTTCAATCCAGTCTGTTCAATGAGATAAGATTTCATCTGAAATTGGATATGTATCAAACCTCCTCTAATCTTCTCACTGCACCATCATATGTCTTTCAGCTGATTGCACAGCTTGATCCATTTGGTAGATGAATAGTACCCTCATTGCTCTCTAGGTAGTTAAAATGCTCCTCTCTATAGTAAACAAGATAGATGCATGCAGAATTTAAAATCTACTATTGAAATGAAGTAGATACCTCATCAGATATCAATAGAATATTTTTCTCTAACTCACTACTGGCCGTTGCTACAATAGCCCTCGTTCGATCTCTGAGTTCAAGATAATTTCTGACATGATGCCCTAACTCATCACATCGATAGCACCTAATTTTACTGGGATCTCTCATTTTAGATCTGGATCATCCTTCTCATGATCCTTTGTCGCTCTGTCTACTGCCACCCGCTCCTCTAGAAACTATTAAAGCTGAGCTGCCATCATCTGAGCTCGAAGCTGAATTCTTCCTTCTGAGAACCTCACTCAAAAAAATTATCGTAATGATCTCATCCATCTTGATGGTATTTTTTCTCATTAGAAGAACAATCACCAAGGACTCATATGAAGGGGAAAGCAACTATAGCAAGACCAACATCCTGATCTTCTCCTCAACTTTTTTACCTATACTAAGAAGATCGATGAGAATCTTTTGAAAGTGACTGAGATGCTCCTATATGCTCTATCCCACGTTTATTCGTAGTTGGTAGAATTATCTCTAAAAAAAGAGAGTGTTAGTGAGGGACTTTATCATGTATAACTTCTTGAGCTTCGACCACAGCACTATCAGAGAAGTCTCTCCAAGTATATGAATCATCATCTCATCCATCGAGTACATGCAAATGGTACTCACCATCTGCATCTATAGCTGCTCCCAAGTCCTCTCCTCTATGGTGCCTGGCTTCTTCTCATTCAAGAGACCATCGATCAATCCATGTTGGATGAGCACGTCCTTTATCCTCGCTTGCCACAAGAAAAATTGCTCTTTCCATCGAACCGATTGATCTCTACTTTGATTATGTTTGTCTTTTTCATCTTCTAATCTCGATCAATATCATCTTTGTCTAGATCGTATGATGCCACTTGTCCATTATAACTAGGCTCTGATATCACTTATTGAAGGTAGATCCCTTAATTATGGAATACAAATCATCCGTTCAAGATCACAATAATGACGGAAGGTGGATGTTGATACCATCAAGAAAAGGAAGAAGAAAGAATAACAAATAAACATAATAAAAATACATGAATTGACCTTAAGCCTACCTCCATGGGGCGTGCAAACTCACTATGAGAGAAATAAAATCAAATAAATACAAAAAAAAACTTACCATTCAATCATTGTACAAGAGTCTTTTAATAAGAAGCCTTAAAACTCTCAAAAAAACTCTCTAAAATCTCTTAATAAGACTCTCTAGACCATCAGGATGTCACCATTCGATGCAATAAATAGCTCGCCAATCGGAGTTACATAGACTCTAGAAATCTTAAAATAGTATTTTAGTAGAAAACCCAGTCCAAATCAAATTTTAAATCCTTTTGAACCATCCGATCATGACTGCTTGAATCGGAGCCATCTGATCATTTAAATAGAGTCTGATCATGCTTGGATTCATCATGGACTGCTAGATCTCGATCGGCTCATTTCAGAGCCATCGAATCATGCAAAATAGATGCAGATCATGCCTGGGCCATCCAATCTAGATCAACTTGCTTCTAAGCCATTAGATCATGACCCGATCCACCAAAATCACCATGAGCTGCATGAAATGCTAGGGAAATATTTCAGTCGGTCCATTGGACCATGCAAAACTATTGGGAAAATGCTGCTGGTCCATAGCTATGCATGTGGACCATACTATCCAACGGGCCTACACACGCATGTGCTTGCATGCATCTGGGCTGGCCCACATGCTGCCGGACCTGCACCAGCCTATGGGCCCCTCCAACAACCACAGGCTGTACAAGTTGCTTCCAGCTTGCTTTCTTGTACGTATCTTCTTTGTCTGGACTTCATTTGGACTGTTCTTAAGTTCGTTGGATTCCATTCGTTATCTTGGATCTTGTTTTGGGCTTATTGTAAATTGAATATCAAGGCATTATGCTCAACACAAGACACCAACAATAAAAAGATATCCAGATCTAAGTTAAGACCTCCATAAGAAAACATTTCAAAAATAATCCGATGATGCACTCTAAGGTCAAATACTAGTCAATGCAATTGACTTGGCAAATTTGGAAAAGGCCTAAAAAATCTACCTCGGCCAACATATGACCTCAGCTACGATGGATCGAAAGGACTTTGGAAAAAATTCGAAGAAAAATCTACAAAATCGAATGATGGTCGTAGTCATTGACTTGGCAAAATTCATATCAAAACCTATGGATCAATTTCAAAGGAACTACTTTAGAAGGCAGACATTGGATTTGATTTGAGATTAGACAAAACTTTGGCTAGAACCTTGGATATGTGCTTCACCACCACTTTGGTTTCAGCTTTGCCTTTGGAGGTCAGCTCAATAGGGGAGGCCTCAAATATGATTAGATCTGGAGCAGCCTTGGTTGCAGACTCGATCAGAGCTTCAACCTCGGGCAAAGGCTGAGTAGCCTGCTCATCTCCTAGAGCCTCATCCAGGATGACATCAGGGTCTAAATGTTGAATCAACCTTGGAAAAGTACCAAGTGACTTGGGCCTTGCATGAATCGAAGCCATATCTGAAGGCAACCATCAATCTCTTTGTGATCTTGGCTTTGAAGTTGACTGAACTCCAAAACTCATCGATCGCCTTCATCTTGGCCATGATGATCGCCTTTTCCTTCTCGGACTTAGCCCAAGCCTCCACCATTTTATTTTCTCCTCGGCAGCTCAAATCACTGCTTCTTCAAACTCCAAGGTCTTCTCCAACTCAACTATCTTTTGCTACCGGGCATTTGCAATGTCGTGCTCCACAGCCAAGTAGCGCTTGACCTATTCGATTCTCTCTCATGCCGCCAAGAGGTCAGACCACTCCCAGGCTACATCTTTCTTGGCCTTCACCTTTGCCTCCTCTGTAGCCCTCCTCCAAGCTTTAGCATCATGAAGAGGCCCCTTAAGCTTTCACTTGATGAGGTTAAAGCCGACAAGTCCCTCGCCAAGGTGGGCAATATCATGAATCACCTGCAAAGAAAAACTGAAATCATAAATTTTTCAAGCATTGAAGAGTAAGTCTAAAGTGGAGCGCTTACCCTAAGGAGGTTACTAAACAAGGCAGACAGAACCTAGTCCAGGGGTCGGGACTTAGTCTCAGACCAATTCGAAGGCAGCAGCAGCATACCCATCAACTTCTATGTGGGTTGATGGTTCCAAAAGGCTGAATCATCCTTCTGAACCATCTTGGAGAGGGTCAAAAATTCTTCCTCGATTGCAAACGAGGAAGGCCCTACTTTACGTCGGATAGACGCCGATGGCACCATGGGGGAAAGAGACAGTGACCTCGATGTGGTTGGAGACGGGGACTAGCAGAGAGGAGATGGAGTCAGAGCTTGGGCCGACTCTAGGGTCACCAAGAGAGTAGTTCTCAATGGTAATGCGATGATGACTTCAAGGGTGTCATCAACCTTGATGGGGTCGGCACTCGAGTTCCCATCGATGAGGCCGATGGTGCTGGATGACCTAACGAGATCGGAGGGGTCGGAGTAGATGTCGTCTTCGGCTTGTTCCTTGTTGAAGATTCCTCAGTAGCTGCGGCCAACCTCTTCTTTTGAAGAGCTGCTCTGAGTGACTCAACTATGGGTCTCATCGCCGCAAAGCTGAAGACAAGGAATTAGTGCAAAAAATCACATAAAAATAAATAATCTACAAAGTAAAGGATGTGATCATATCCTGAGGAAGGGCTGGACTAAGGTCGACATTGTACATTGTCTACTTGAAAACAAGCTCGTTCAGCTTCGACACTTCAACATCAAGCAGCTTGTAAAAGTCCTTCTCATCCCTGGGAAGGACCGACTTCTCCTTATTCCAAAAAAGTTGAGGATCACTCCAAATCTAGCTAAAGCCCTATGACTGATCTGAAGAGATGAAAAAAAAGGCTTTTCTAGCTATGAGAAGAAGGAAGGTTAGTGATGAACTTATATACATACAAAGGATTGATGTACCACCATCCTTTCTCATGAGAGTTTTCTTCAACATGAGCAATGCTTTGAAGAATGAAGTCCTCAACTGGATGCCAAGCCAGTCACACAAAATTGTAAAAAATGACGATCATTCGAATAGAGTTTGGAGAGATCTGGGTAGAAAAAACTTGGAAAAAATTAAGGATGTTGGATGCAAAAGAATGGAAATGAAGGTAGAGATCAGCTCAAAGAGTCTAATCATAAATGGCAACTCGACCCTCCGGAGCATTCGAGATCCAACCTTCTTGCTCAGAACCTCGAGCCAAAAGGTGAAAGGAATGAAATAGGATGACTGAAGCCTTTTGAGGTTGGCCTCGATAATTGATGACTCCTTACTTCCAAGACCAAAAAAGCCACTGAACCCTCGCATGGGACTTTCCAACCCATGGGGTCTAGTACTTCGGTGCCCAGATAAGGAGGAGGCCTTGGCAATGGTCCGAGGATTATCCTTGGACCTAGATCGGGGTAGAGGCAATTGAGAACCCTAGCCACCTTGATGACTTTCACCTCAATCCTCTTTACCATAAGACATTTCACAAAGAAAAGAAGGGACCGAAGGGGGAGTCGAATGGAGAAGGGAAAAAGACTGAAGCTATGAAAACAAACTAAGAGAAGGAAAAATGGACCAACCAGGAAATGAACGTGAAGGAGGAAGATGCGATCAGAGGAAGACTTGATCGAAAAATAACTACCAGAGCCAAAGAAGACAACAGCATAGGCGGTAGTAGAATTTCTTCAACGAACAGAGCGTAGAGACAATAGGATGAACTGGAAGCAAAAAGAATAGAAGCTTAGAAAGGAAAGGCCTATTTACACTAGGCATCAACAATCCTGATCGAATCCTCAAGTCATCGGATCCAACCATGTGGCACCGATCAAGGCCGTCCAACTGGACGACTCTTCATTGCACCACCTTTCAGATTTAGCTGCGTAAGCTGATCCGCGAGTAATAGCTTTGGGCTAGTCAACATCAAACATTTGTCGGCTTGTAATTAGCAGTCTCATAACCATTGAAATTCGCCTTTTCAGGTTGAAATAATAATCTACCTCGAGTTGCCCATCCCTTATAAATGTGATGGGATTCGTAAAGCACCAAATTTGCCTCATGATTAAGATGTGATTCATGAAGCATCCTGATAAATCGGCATCAAGATTTATGAAATGATGTATTAATTCAATAAGATGGTTCACCCAAAATTCTTAAAACTTGGACTCACCGGTTCAGTCAAATGTCAAAGACTCTTACCAAGGATTACTACTTCCTTCTCCCAAGGGAAAACCTCAAGCTTGGAAGTGGGGGGAAAGTGTTATGGGATTAATCCACCTTAGCCTTTGTCCTTAATGCTCATCCTCAAACATATTTGCCAGCCAGTGATCGAGGCCCCCTAGTTGACCTCAGCCGTGGGTATCATTAGGATGCCCAACATCCTTTGCACCAAAGAGCAGTTCAATGACAAGCATTATCTGAATATCCTATTCTTGTGAGAGAGCCTTTATCGCTACGATCATGACTCATGTCTTTAACATAGCCTAGCATGACATTTATTAGAGAAGAGAGAAGGAAGATGCATGAAACAAGAAAAAATGGCAAACGATAAAAAGCAATTCTCTTCTAGAGTTGTCACACCCCCGAACTTGGGTTATAATATCGAAAATGTAAGCAGCCGCCGTATACTTATAGGAAACCATCCCTATAGGCATGCAAGGCATCTACCTATCAATGAATCAATATAACCTGTAGTTTATATCATTTATATATAGGAGATAATAATATCAAAGTGCACAACCCATTATTCTATAAGTTTATATATGTATACTGCCACACTATCAAACATACTAATATGGAATTCTTCTGGCTTTTACAATTCAAAACTTTTAGCAGATATATTAATTACACAACTCACAAAATACTATAATATAAATATAGTTAAGCCAATCAATTTTACTAACTACAAAAGCGGCCTTGCTTCTCACTAGTCCCCAAAATGCCAGTCGAACTAACCTCTAAACTCGATATCTAAAATAGTAAAGAAAGATTATGAGCTTCCTAGCTTAGTAAGTAACAAGTACATGTATACTATCAGATTTAAATTATGCTATAGCATAACTCAAGAATATCATGTAATAGATGATATCAATCAGATAAGTATCAAAATCCTATGATAAATGATAGTCATATGCCAACCATCTAATACATAGGAATTGATAGATAATATGAAAGTCCAATATATATTCAATTTCATAACACCATAATTAAACACAGGTACCCAATTCATTATTTTCAAAATTAATTTCTAAAATTCTTAAGAATTTCAATATTTTATTCTAGTTTTTACACTAACTATTATTATAATAGGGAATTTACTAACCTTGTCTGATTTTCTAACACAAATGGAATAAGGGCATGGCTTAAAGAAATCTAAGAAAAATAGTAAGAGCGCTAGGAGGGAAAAAGAGGGAGATTCTCCTTTTCTTTCTTTTTTTTTTCTCTTACTAGTTTTTTCCTATCTAATTTTTTTCTTTTCTTTTTTTCTTTTCCTCCTCCTTTCTCTATTTTTCTTCCTTCTCTGTCCCCACTCACACCACTCACACACACACACGCACACTCACACATGAGGAAGCTCAGGAGATAGAAAGAGAGGGAAAGAGAGGGGGAGAGAGGAAGCACGAGAGGGAGAAGGCATGAGGGAGAGAGAGCATACATGAGAGGGAGAGGGAGAGAGAGGGCATGGGAGTTAGAGAGCGGGAGAGGGGTTTTTGCATGGAGTGAAAATAGGGGAGGGAGAGGGGAAGATAAGGTGCTGAGAAGAAGAACTGGGAGTAAGAGAAGAAGAAGAAGAAGAAGAAGGCAAGGAAGAAGAAGGCGGTGGGGGTTTGGGCTTGGGAATAATTGGGAGAATAGGAAAAATTTTCCATCCTTGTTCTCGATTTTAAGAGTCAACAGGGCACAACCTAAGGGGCGGGCCCTATAGGGGTTGGGTTTTGGGCCGGTTTAGGCCCAGATCATCACATTTTCCCTTTTTAATTAAATTTCATCCTTGAAATTAAATACTTGAGTTCTTAAATAGATAAGGATACTTTTGTTTTACTTCTTCCTCTAATTTCCACGTGGCCTCTCGTATTAAATGATTGCTCTACTCACCTTAACATATGGAATAATACATCTTCACAATACTTGATCTTTGTCGATCCACTATTTGTATAGGATGGTCTTCATAGCTTAGATCTTCTCCTGAGCTGCAAAGGTTCATATTCTATAATATGATTAGGATTTGCTATGTATTTTCTTAACAAAGAAACATAAAAGACATTATGTACTCCAGGAAGTATAGGGGACAAAGCAAGTCTGTAAGCCACTGCACCAACTCTCTCCAATACTTTAAATGCACTGATATATCTAGGGCTCGACTTATCCCAAATTTCAAACCTTACGATTTCTTTTGGTAGGTGATACTTTCAGAAATACATGATCACCAATTTGAAATTCTAATTCTTGCCTCCTGATATCTGCATAACTCTTCTATCTACTCTGAGCTGTATGAAGATGCTCTTTGATTAAGTGAATATTTTCTACTATTTGCTGTATTAGTTTCGGTCCTAATAATCTTTTCTCACCTACATCATCCAAACATATAGGGGACCTATATCTTCTTCCATATAATGCCTCATAAGGTGCCATTTATATACTGGACTGATAACAATTATTGGAGGCAAATTCTACTAAAGGTAAATGTTCTTCTCAAGAGCCTTTAAGGTCAATGATACAAGCTCTTAACATGTCTTCTAGTATCTAAATAATCCTTTCCGACTGTCCATCTATCTAGGGGTGAAAAGCAGTACTAAAATTCAATTTAGTTTCTAGAGTTTTATGCAAACATTTTCAAAATTGAGATACAAACCTAGTATCTTTATCTGATGCAATAGTTATAGGGACACCATACAGTCTCATATTTTCTTTAATATAAAGCTTAGCTAGCTTTTCAAGGGTGTGACCAACTCGTAAGCCAAGAAATGAGCTGACTTAGTTAATCTATCAACAATTACCTAGATTGCATTATTACTATCAGGAGTTTTTGGTAAACCAGTCCAAAAATCCATTGTGATATGTTTCCATTTCTACTTAGGAATTGGTAATGACTGCAATAATCCTCTTAGTCCCTGATGCTCGATTTTCACTAACTGACATGTTAAACGTTAAGCAACAAACTGTACCATTTCTCTTTTTATATTATTCCACTAGAAAGTTTCTTTCAAATCCCTGTACAATTTGGTGTATAGCTAGTATTATGAGCCTCTTTTAGAATTTTCTTCTTCAACTCTGGAGTATTAGGTACACATATTCTATTTCTAAATCTCAAAGATCCATCTTCATGAACTTAAAATTCTGATTGCTTCCCAAAGTTCACTTGCTCTATAATTTTTGTAACTCTAAATCATTATCCTGAGTTGCTTTAATTCTTTGTATCAAATTAGGCTATACTTTGAAATATGCTATCTGTGCCCTATGTTTATAATTCCATACTTCAATATCAAATTTCATCAGATCTACCAAAATTTGCTTTTAAGCAGTAATTAATACTGCTAAATTAGCGATGGATTTTCTGCTTAATGCATCAGCTACTATATTAGCTTTTTCTGGATGATAATTGATAGATAAGTTATAGTACTTCATCAATTCTAATCATCTTCTCTGCCTCATGTTTAATTCCTTCCGACTAAAGATGTATTTTAGATTTTTATGATCGGTGAATATTTTACAATGCTTACCATATAAATAATGCCTTCGGATTTTAAGTACAAATATTACTGTTGTTAATTCCAAATCATGTGTAGGATAATTTTGTTCATAAGGTTTCAATTGCCTAGAAGCATATGCTATAACCTTATCATGATACATTAAAACACATCTTAAATCCTTCTTAGAAGCATCACTGTATATTATGAAACCTCCACTCTCAAAAGGTATAATGAGAATAGGGGTTGATATCAGTCTTCATCTTTTCAATTCTTGAAAACTTCTTTCACACTCTTGGGACCATTCAAACTTAACTCCCTTTTAAGTCAACCGGGTCAAAGGTGCTGCAATTTTTAAAAATCCTTCTATAAATCTTCAATAATAACCAGGCAAACCTAGAAAATACTAAATTTCAGACACATTGGTCGGCCTATTCCAGTTCACAATAGCTTCTATCTTATTAAGATCCACAGAATTACCTTCTTTAGATATGATATGTCCAAGAAATGCTACTTTGTCTAGCCAAAACTCATATTTGCTAAACTTGGCAAATAGCTTCTTTTCTCTTAAAATTTGAAGGATATAGCTTAGATGCTTTTCATGCTCTGCTTTACTTTTGGAGTAAATCAAAATATTATCAACGAATACCACCACAAACTGATCCAAGGAAGGCTTGAACATTCTATTCGTCATGTCTATGAATGTAGTTGGAGCATTATTTAATCCAAATGGCATCACCAAAAATTCATAATGTTCATATCAAGTTCGAAAAGTAGTTTTAGGCACATCCTCTACTTTAATCTTTAATTGGTGATATCCTGATCTGAGGTCAATTTTAGAAAATACTTGGGCTCACTGCAGTTAGTCAAACAAATCATCAATCCTGGGAAAGGATACTTATTTTTAATAGTCACTTTATTCAATTTTCTATAATCAATACAAAGTCATAAACTCCCATCCTTCTTCTTCACAAATAGAACTAGAGCTCCCCAAGGTGATATGCTAGGTCTAATAAAATCTTTATCTAGTAATTCTTGAAGCTAATTCTTTAACTCTTTTAATTTTGTCAGGCCATTCGGTATGGAGCTTTAAAAATTAGCTCTATACCAGAAACTAGATTAATGAAGAATTCAATCTTCCTATCTGGTGGTAATCCTGATAAATCATCTGAAAATATATTAAAAAATTCATGTACAATGGGAATATTTTCTAATTTTTGTTCATCCATTTGTATATCCCTTACATTAGCCTAGTATCCTATGCAACCCTTCTTTAACATTCGGCTAGCTTGCAAAGCTGATACTATTTGTGGAGAGGCAATTCTTGTACTTCCTATAAAACTGAACTTTGGCTAATAAGGAATATGAAAATTCATAATCTTTTTATTGCAATCAATTGAGGCATAATAGGTAGCTAACCAATCTATTTCTAATATCACATCAAAATCCCTCATGTCTATTGCTACCAAATCTGCCACCAACTCCTTATTTCCTATTTTAACAATACAAGACTTGCAAACATAATCATTGACTAATACATCTCCTACTGGGGTTTTAACACATACTATCATCTCTAAAGGTTTAAACAATATACCATGCTTTGCAACAAATGTGGTGGATATGAAGGAATGAGTGGCATCAGGATCAAACAAAGCATATACATAGGTGTTGAGTACTGGAATAATACCTGCCACCACTGAACTAGAAGCTTGGGCATCTTGCTGAGTAATGGCATATACTCGCTTCTGAGTTTGCACTACTACATAATATGACTACGGTAGTACATACTATGACAGCAATTTTTGAAATAATCGGAATAGAATCTATGGCAGTGATTAATCCTAATCGCTATCGTAGGTTTAACCTATGGCAGCGGTTAGGATTAACTGCTGCCATAGATCGAACCTATGATAATGGTTAGATTTAACCTCTATCATAGATTAAACTATGGCAGCGGTTCTTTATAACCACTGTCGTAGGCTCAATCTATTGCAGCAGTTAGTCATAACCGCTATGATATCTTTTTTTATATATTTTTTTAAATATTATATAATTTTAAAATTTAATATCCATCTTCATCATTCATTATCTAAATAATTATCATTATAGTATCGTCTCAAAAGACCACCTCGATCTGATGGCCCTAGCTTTATTGATTAGAAAAATTTAATTTCGATGATCACGAACGATGATGCAATGATCTGATAGATGGAGATCTTTGATGTATTCAAAAATATACAACAATGATCTCGGTGATATTTATAGTATACTATCAAAATTTTACTTCAATCGGATATCATTATCATGATCAATTAGCATAGAATGATTTTGGCCATTAAATAAGAAACGAGTGATCAAAGGACCAGATGGCATCTGATTATGAGATAATTTTTTAGATAAATAATCTTGACTACTATTTTAATAATTTTTATGGTGGTGATTGTAAAATTTAAATTATTTTTATAAGAATCATTCACGTTAAGTAGATCTTGCAAAAGCACGAGCATAATTACCAATGGAGTTTAAGAATGGGTATCAAGCGACGTATAGTTTTGGATCATTCTTTAATTCATGATTTAAATTTTATAATTATCACTATAAAAATGATTAAAATAGTAGTCAAGATCATTTATCTAAAAAATTATCTCATGGACGGATGCCATCTGGTCCTTTGATCACTCGTTTCTCATTTAACGGCTGAAATAACTCCGTGCTAAATTGACCATGATAATGATATTAGATTAAAGCGAAACATAGATAGTATGCTATAAATATCATTGAGATAATCATTGTAGATTTTTGAATCCATCGAAGATCTCCATCTATCAGATCATCACATCATCATTTATGGTCGTCAAAATTAATTTTTTTTAATCGATGAAGCTATAGTAATCGAATCGAGGTGGTCTTTTATGATGATACTCTAATGATAATTATTTAGATAACGAACGATGAAGATGCATATTAAATTTTAAAATTATATAATATTTAGAGAAAAAATATAAAAAAAATTTAATCTATGGCAGCGATTACTGAAAATCGCTGCCATAGGTTTATGACAGCGATTTTATAACGGCTACCATAGCTATGGTAGCAGTTTTCAAGTAACCATTGCACTAGCTTATGGCAGCGGTTTCCTGCTCCTAAATTATTTTTTCTCTTCGTCGATTACTCTCTCTCTCCCTTCTTTCCACCATCGGTGAGACCTCACCCCTTTCTTTTCTTTCTCATCGGTGCTGCCTCCTCCTCCGCCTTTTATTGGCTCTCCAGCTGGTGTCGTCTCCTCCTTCGCCTCCTATTGGCTCTTCGGTTGGCACCGCCTCCACCTGCGCCTCCCCCTTCTTCCCCAGCCCGCCGCACCGCTCCTCCCTCCTCTTCTCCGCCTAGGCCCGCGGCTCTATTGGCTGCTCCAGTCGGTGCCGTCTCTTTCTTCGCCTTCTATTGGCTCTCCGATCGGCGCCGCCTCCACCCATGCCTCCTCCTTCTTCCCCAGTCAGTGCTACCACCTCCCCCTCCTCCCTTTCCTTTCCCTTCTTCCCCAGCCTAGGCCCGTGGCTCCTCTGTCGGGCTGCTGCCTACAACCCACCCACCTGCCCTCCCTCGGGCTCTGCCCGTAGCCCACCCCCTGGCCTCCCCATCACCGTGCCACCCCTTCCTCCTCCTTCTTCCCCCTCCTCCTCGACCACCAACTCCACCACCTCTCTATCTCTCCTCTCTTCCCGCAGCTCTATCACCGACCCCGACCCCTCCCTGCTCTCTCTCTCTCTCTCCTCTCTTCCCTCGATTTGGAGCCCCCCTCCTCCCCCTTCTTCCCCAGCCAGCTTGGTCGCTGGCTCCGCCACCTCCTCTCTTCCCTCAGCCTGACCCCCCTCCTTGCTATATCTCTCTCTTTCCCTCTTTCTCTCTCTCTCCTCTTTCTCTTTCTCTCTCTTCTCTCTTTCTAACTCACCATTTCTCTCAATCATTTTACAGGTGATTTCTAGCACCATCTTCCTTTAGCATCGCTGCCAGCGACCCTCGGAGCTCTCTATGTGACCCTTCTCTATAGCCGTAGGTATGTTTTTTCTTTAAAAATTTTATAGTATTATTTATTTATCATTTATAATATTTATAATAATATTTAATTATAATTTTTATAATAAATATTATAAATATTTATTATAAAAATTATAATTATCCATCGATCGTGGGTCATGCTGGCGGATAAGAGAATTTCTGTCGGCTGGTTCTGGATCGTGTCGGTGGATTCTGGTCTAGACTGTGCTGTATCGACGATCATGGATGGTCCTGGACCATGCCATGTCAGCCACTATGGATGGCCCTTGGATCATGCCAGTTAATAAGAAGATCCCAGTATTGCCCATAGACTGGTGATTGATGGATGCTGATGTCAGAAATTAGGTGAGGGAGGAGATATGGATAAGCGTATCTTAATTATATATGCATTTGATATGTTTATATTTTATTTGATTAGAATAATTTGATAACTAACTTTTGATAACTTTGTACAGAGGAGGTACAACTTTCGAGATCATGAGAGGGCTCAAGATACTCGATTGAAGAAGATTGAAAAATTATATCAAGATAACAAGATCAAGCTCCATAAAAGATGGCTTGAGCATCAACGAGACACTCCGGAGGAGCTTGTTCCTTGGATACAGGACTATCCTCTGAGTTAGTGGAAGAAAATTATTAGACATTGGAGGAGCCAGAAGTTTGAGGTAAAATTTCTAACTTTTAAATTTTTTAATATGCTTAAAATTATGCTTAAATATTTTTTAAATATTTATTATTTATTTAAATACTTGTTAGGCTACCTCTCATTAGAACTAAAAAAATCGGACAACCCAGGAGTACACGCACACTCTAGACTGTAAGTCTATGGCCAATCATGTGGATAGAGAGATAATAAATTTTGAATCTTACTAGATAAATTAAATTAATATTTTTTTTATGTTTCTAATAAATTGATCCATTATTATAGCTGATGAGAGATGGTGTAATGTCCAGTCGTAGCGAGATCTTTCGATCCAGCCATATGGATAAGAAAGGCAGGTCGATGAACACAACGATCGAAAGAATTTTATAAATAATAAATATATTAATATATATCATCACTATTATAGCATTTCTTATAAAATTTTATTTGAATTTATAATTACAGGAATAATTAGATGTGCTCACGAGCGAGGGCCCGGATACTTCTGGCCTCCATGACCATCTATCTCGGGTCTTTAGGCTTGAGCACTCAGGAAGGATCCGATGCAGGTTTGGACATACGCCGATGAGCTACTGGTCTGAGATGAGTGTCACTTCACATGCTTCTAGTATCGTTAGTTGGGAGCAACTTGAGGCGGCATTGGTGCAGACAGCTCAGACTACGGCACAGACAGATCAGGCTAAGGCACGGGCTACCCATGCTGAGGAGCGTACATCTCATCTAGAGGATATCGTGAGCGCCATGGTGACAAGGCTCAGTGCATGTTTTGGAGCAAACTTCGTGGGGCCTTAGGGACATGTTGGCTGACGTTCCAGCTCCAGCCCCTCCAGCTCCAGCACCTCTAGCTCGTACTCCATCTTTCGATGATGATGATGATGTAGATTTTGGAGACTTCTGATGTATTTTTTTTAAAAAATATTATAATAAATTTTATTCAGTAATAAAATTTAAACATTTCAAAAATATTCTTATATTTATAATATTTTTTTATATTTTTTATTATGTTGTATGTATCTTTGCATTTATCAGATAAAATATATAAAAAATTAAAAATTTATATTTTTTATTATTTAAAAGCTACGACAGCGGTTGTAAAATCGTTGTCGTAGGGATGCCAAGCGAGGTAGCAAGTTACGTGCCAACCACTACCATTTAGATCTATGGCAGCGATTACGAAACCGTTACATTAGATCTATGGTAGTGGTTTCATAACCACTGCCATAGGTCGAGTTATAGCAGCGATTTCATAACCGTTGCCATAGATTGAGCTAAGACAACGATTTCGAAATCGCTGTCATAGGCTATGTATGGCAGCGGTTCGCATAACCACTGCCATAGACCTATAGCAATGACCACAGTGACAGCGGTTAGCTAACAGCTATGGCAGTGGTTCCAAAATTGCTGCCATAGGTTGTGTATGGTAGCGGTTCGTATAACCACTACCATAGATTTACGACAATGGATCATAATGGCAAGCGATTTCTTTATACTACGGTAGCGGTTATAAATTACTGCTGTGTAGTCTTATTCTGTAGTAGTGTTGAGGTCTTTAACTTCTCACTCTACTCTATCTAGTAGAAGAAGTACTGCTTGCTGGTGCTTGAGCTGACCAAAAAATAAAAGATGTTGAAGTAGTCCAACTTTCAACTGGCATTGGACAACAAGTTGCTATCTTATGATCCTTCTGCCCACATCTAAAGCAAGCACCAGTATTCAAAGGATAATCCTTATTAAAGTGCATGATTCCTTCCACACCGAGGATAGTAAATTGAACTCACTTGAGATTGTCTGATCATTTCTCATTGAATTGGTTTCTTAGACTGTTAGGTTGAACTTTGCCCACTTTGTCTTATGGCTGGCCTAAGGATAGTAAATTGAACTCACTTGAGATTGTCTGATCATTTCTCGTTGAATTGGTTTCTTAGACTGTTAGGTTGAACTTTGCTCACTTTGTCTTATGGCTGGCCTAAATCTCTTTCTCTGACCCTCTCTTTTCTTTTGTTCTAAATTGCTCAATTTCTCTTTATATTATTAATGCAGTATTTATCATGTCTACATAGATGGTCAACTGTAAGGGTGCTACTCCTTTCCAGATTTTTGCTCTTAAATCCATTTGGAACTTATGAATTCTGGTCCCCTAATCTTCTACCTACTTAGGTGCAAACTTAGCAAGTTCATTAAATTTATTTTCATATTATGCCACTATCATACCTTTCTATCTTAAGAAAATAAATTCTTGCTCTTTTTAGGCTCTAATACTATGAGGAAAATACTTTTCATAAAAAGTTTTATAGAATTTATCCCAAGTGAAGAGCTCTATCTTAGAAGCATGCTTGGTCTACACTACGTACTCTCTACCAATTAGAAGCTTTACCCTGAAGCATATAAGAAGTATAAGTTATTTTATCTTCTTTTGAATATTTTATAATAGCAAAAGCTTTTTCCATCTCCTCCAACCAATCTTTAGCATCCAATGGTTCAGTAGTTTCTCTGAAGGCCGGAGGAGCCATCTTTCTAAATTTGGCTATACCACCATGCTGCATTGTCTGAGGCCCAACACTGAAAGACCAGTTTGGAATGATTCATAATGCTGGCAATCTTCCTAACACAGTGGGGTGCCATCCTATTTATATTGAGACAATAACAAAATTTAATTATAAGGACATGAATTATCATAATTTAGAGCTAGTACCTATAATAAATAAAAATATTTTTAAGTATCAGATAACTACCCCACCTATACTTAGCGTGTACGAATTCTAGGATCAAAATTTTTTATAAATATAAACCTAGGCTTTGATACTACTTTAACCATCATGCCCCTAAATTCGGGTTATAATATCGAAAACATGAGCAGCCACCGCATACTTATAGGAAACCATCACTATAGGCATGCAATGCATCTACCTATTAATGAATCAATATAACCTGTAGTTTATACTCTTCATATATAGGAGACAATAATATCAGAATACACAACCCATTATTTTATAAGTTTATATATGTATACTGCCACACTATCAAACATACTAATATGGAATTTTTCTGGCTTTTACAATTCAAAACTTTTAGTAGATATATTAATTACACAACTCAAAAAATACTATAATATATATATAGTTAAGCCAATTAGTTTTACTAACTACAAAAGCGGCCTTGCTTCTGATTAGTCCCAAAATGCCGATCTGATTAACCTCTGAGCCCTTGATCTGAAATAGTAAAGAAAGATTATGAGCTTTCTGACTCAGTAAGTAACAAGTACATGTATAATAATTTAAATTATGCTACACTGTAACTCAAGTATATCATGCAATAGGTGATATCAATCAGATAAGTATCAAAATCTTATGATAAATGATAGTCATATGCCAACCATCTAATACATAGAAACCAATAGATAATATGAAAGTCCAATATATATTCAATTTCATAACACCATAATTAAATATGGGTACCCAATTCTTTTAGCTCTACAACTCTTACAGCAGCACCATGATTGCCCCCATGGTAAGAGATCTCAAGTACATGTTTGCCCTAATAGTGGGGATTTCAATCCACATTTAACTCCATAGTGGGGATATCAAGTCTACGATTGCCTCCATGGTGGGGATCTCAATATTACAATGATTGCCCTCGTGGTGGGGATCTCAATATTACCACATTTGCCCTTGTGGTTGGGATCTCAAGTCCGAACATTTGCATAGTAGGGCAAAGAGTCAAATGATGCATATATTAATAACTATATATAATTCAAATATTTCTTTGTTTTTCAATACATCTTTGATATAACTTGATACAACTTAACACAAATTGATACAACTATGATACCTAGATTTTAACAGGCAATAATCATAAATTATCAAGCCTAATTTGATCATAGCATATAATACCATTTACTTCAACTTATAACATTCAGCCCATAAATCATTTATTCATAATTATAGAAACTTTATGCAACATGCTATGTATGATGAAATCAAATGCAATAGTAATTTTTGTATTATTTCAAATAGATGAGATATATTCTTATTTAGTTATATTTAAATATGATAAAAATATAAATATTATTTATCTAGTAGGTACCAACGACCAACAATCAATTGCACTCCTGAGATTTCTCAGGACATAATAATCCAACATGACATGCATATATCAAATAAATAGCATATCATTATTTTTAAAATTAATTTCTAAAATTCTTAAGAATTTCAACATTTTATTCTAGTTTTTACACTAACTATTATTATAATAGGAAATTTACTAACCTTGTCTGATTTTCTAACACAAATGGAACAAGGGCATGGCTTAAAGAAATCTAAGAAAAATAGTAAGAGCGCTGGAAGGGAAAAAAAGAGAGATTCCCCTATTCTTTCTTTTTCTTTTTTTTCTCTCTTACTATTTTTTTCCTCTCTAATTCTTTTCTTTTCCTCCTCCTCCTTTTTCTATTTTTCTTCCTTCTCTATCTCCACTCACACCACACACACACATGCATGCATGCATGCACACTCACACATGAGGAAGCCTAGGAGATAGAAAGAGAGGAAAAGAGAGGGGGAGAGAGGGAGCACAGGAGGGAGAAGGCATGAGGGAGAGAGAGCATACACGAGAGGGAGAGGGAGAGAGAGGGCATGGGAGTTAGAGAGCGGGAGAGAGGTTTCTGCATGGAGTGAAAATAGGGGAGGGAGAGGGGAAGACAAGGTGCCGAGAAGAAGAAGAACTGGGAGTAAGAGAAGAAGAAGAAGGAGGCAAGGAAGAAGAAGGCGGTGGGGGTTTGGGCTTGGGAATAATTGGGAGAATAGGAAAAATTTTCCATCCCTGTTCTCAATTTTAAGAGTCAACAGGGCACAGCCTAAGGGGCGGGCCCTATAGGGGTTGGGTTTTGGGCCGGTTTAGGCCCAGATCATCATATTTTTTTTTAATTAAATTTTATCCTTGAAATTAAATACTTGAGTTCTTAAATAGATAAGGATACTTTTGTTTTACTTCTTCCTCTAATTTCCACGTGGCCTCTCGTATTAAATGATTGCTCTACTCACCTTAACATATGGAATAATACATCTTCACAATACTTGATCTTTTCGATCCACTATTTGTATAGGATGGTCTTCATAGCTTAGATCTTCTCCGAGCTGCGAAGGTTCATATTCTATAATATGATTAGGATCTGCTATGTATTTTCTCAATATAGAAACATGAAAGACATTATGTACTCCAGGAAGTATAGGGGACAAAGCAAGTCTGTAAGCCACTGCACCAACTCTCTCCAATACTTTAAATGCACTGATATATCTAGGGCTCGACTTATCCCAAATTTCAAACCTTACGATTCTTTTGGTAGGTGATACTTTCAGAAATACATGATCACCAATTTGAAATTCTAATTCTTGCCTCCTGATATCTGCATAACTCTTCTATCTACTCTGAGCTGTATGAAGATGCTCTTTGATTAAGTGAATATTTTCTACTATTTGCTGTATTAGTTTCGGTCCTAATAATCTTTTCTCACCCACATCATCCAAACATATAGGGGACCTATATCTTCTTCCATATAATGCCTCATAAGGTGCCATTTATGTACTGGACTGATAACAATTATTGGAGGCAAATTCTACTAAAGGTAAATGTTCTTCTCAAGAGCCTTTAAGGTCAATGATACAAGCTCTTAACATGTCTTCTAGTATCTAAATAATCCTTTCCGATTGTCCATCTATCTAGGGGGGAAAAGCAGTACTAAAATTCAATTTAGTTTCTAGAGTTTTATGCAAACATTTTCAAAATTGAGATACAAACCTAGTATCTTTATCTGATGCAATAGTTATAGGGACACCATACAGTCTCATATTTTCTTTAATATAAAGCTTAGCTAGCTTTTCAAGGGTGTGACCAACTCGTAAGCCAAGAAATGAGCTGACTTAGTTAATCTATCAACAATTACCTAGATTGCATTATTACTATCAGGAGTTTTTGGTAAACCAGTCCAAAAATCCATTGTGATATGTTTCCATTTCTACTTAGGAATTGGTAATGACTGCAATAATCCTCTTAGTCCCTGATGCTCGATTTTCACTAACTGACATGTTAAACATTAAGCAACAAACTGTACCATTTCTCTTTTTATATTATTCCACTAGAAAGTTTCTTTCAAATCCCTGTACAATTTGGTGTATAGCTAGTATTATGAGCCTCTTTTAGAATTTTCCTCTTCAACTCTGGAGTATTAGGTACACATATTCTATTTCTAAATCTCAAAGATCCATCTTCATGAACTTAAAATTCTGATTGCTTCCCAAAGTTCACTTGCTCTATAATTTTTGTAACTCTAAATCATTATCCTGAGTGGCTTTAATTCTTTGTATCAAATTAGGCTATACTTTGAAATATGCTATCTGTGCCCTATGTTTATAATTCCATACTTCAATATCAAATTTCATCAAATCTACCAAAATTTGCTTTTAAGTAGTAATTAATACTGCTAAATTAGCGATGGATTTCCTGCTTAATGCATCAGCTACTATATTAGCTTTTTCTGGATGATAATTGATAGATAAGTTATAGTACTTCATCAATTCTAATCATCTTCTCTGCCTCATGTTTAATTCCTTCTGACTAAAGATGTATTTTAGATTTTTATGATTGGTGAATATTTTACAATGCTTACCATATAAATAATGCCTTTGGATTTTAAGTGCAAATATTACTGTTGTTAATTCCAAATCATGTGTAGGATAATTTTGTTCATAAGGTTTCAATTGCCTAGAAGCATATGCTATAACCTTATCATGATACATTAAAACACATCTTAAATCCTTCTTAGAAACATCACTGTATATTATGAAACCTCCACTCTCAAAAGGTATAATGAGAATAGGGGTTGATATCAGTCTTCATCTTTTCAATTATTGAAAACTTCTTTCACACTCTTAGGACCATTCAAATTTAACTCCCTTTTAAGTCAACTAGGTCAAAGGTGCTGCAATTTTTAAAAATCCTTCTATAAATCTTCAATAATAACTAGCCAAACCTAGAAAACTATAAATTTCAGACACATTGGTCGGCCTATTCCAATTCACAATAGCTTCTATCTTATTAAGATCCATAGAATTACCTTCTTTAGATATGATATGTCCAAGAAATGCTACTTTGTCTAGCCAAAACTCATATTTGCTAAACTTGGCAAATAACTTCTTTTCTCTTAAAATTTGAAGGATATAGCTTAGATGCTTTTCATGCTCTGTTTTACTTTTGGAGTAGATCAAAATATTATCAATGAATACTACCACAAACTGATCCAAGGAAGGCTTGAACATTCTATTCGTCAGGTCTATGAATGTAGCTGGAGCATTATTTAATCCAAATGGCATCACCAAAAATTCATAATGTTCATATCAGATTTGAAAAGTAGTTTTAGGCACATCCTCTACTTTAATCTTTAATTGGTAATATCCTGATCTGAGGTCAATTTTAGAAAATACTTGGGCTCTCTGCCGCTAGTCAAACAAATCATCAATCCTGGGTAAAGGATACCTATTTTTAGTAGTCACTTTATTCAATTTTCTGTAATCAATACAAAGTCATAAACTCCCATCCTTCTTTTTTACAAATAGAACTAGAGCTCCCCAAGGTGATATGCTAGGTCTAATAAAATCTTTATCTAGTAATTCTTAAAGCTAATTCTTTAACTCTTTTAATTTTGCCAGGCCATTCGGTACGGAGCTTTAAAAATTAGCCCTATACCAGAAACTAGATTAATGAAGAATTCAATCTTCCTATCTGGTGGTAATCCTGATAAGTCATCTAAAAATATATTAAAAAATTCATGTACAATGGGAATATTTTCTAATTTTTGTTCATCCATTTGTATATCCCTTACATTAGCCTAGCATCATATACAACCCTTCTTTAACATTTGGCTAGCTTGCAAAGCTAATACTATTTATGGAGAGGCAATTCCTGTACTTCCTATAAAACTGATTTTCCACCAAGTGATCGGGTCCCGTTGCCTAAGTAAGCAATGATATTCACGTAAAAAAATGGATAATATAAAAATAAATGAAGGACGGAAGTAGCAATACATTTGTCTATATGAAAGTTTAGACAAATCAGAGATAAATGTAGGATAATTTAGAAAAAAATTTGAAAAACTTAATATTTTTTACTTAATTTTTCTATTGATAAGTATTAATATCCCAATGATATGTCTCACTTAAGCTCTACTAAATATCAATGATCATTTTAAAAACTACTTAGATAAAATTCGAAACTCTAAAGTTAAAAGATATTTAAAACTAAATTCTTTCTTTACTCGAGGACGAGCAAAGCTTAAGTTGGGGGATGTGATAAGCATCATAAATTTATTAATAAAAATATTAATTTATTAATTAATTTATATTAATTTTTAAAAATTAATAATTAATTTATATATAATTTTTAAGAAATTCATATTTTTATTAATTAAAAAAATAATTATAAAATAATAAAAATTAAAAAATAAAATTTTATAATTAATGAAAAGAGCTTATTTTTTTGATCGTAACGAAATAAGTTTGGAGCAAAACGGAGCTAAAACGAAAAAGATATGAATTTCTAAAAAAATAAAATAAAAAATTTAAATGAAAAAATAACATACGACTCAAACGGCTTAAGCCGCCACGCCGTAGCAGCCGGCGTATCCAAACGCGCCGAGCCAAGCTGACCAAGCCGGTGTGCTAAGCCATCCACGCTAGCCAACTCAAGCTCAGAAGCCATCAGCCGATCTACAGCACAGTGTGGACCGTCAGCTCAGCAGACACCGATGAATCAGAGCTTGCCACGTGGTGGACCTAGACCCCTAAAGAATTTACAGAAAATTCATCGCAGCTCATAGGGCATTTTGGTCTTTTCATCTGTCAATAAAAGGCACTGATTGGTTGCGGTGTACGATGTAGCCGGTCCATACGGTCCATGGGGACAGTAAATGCGCGATCGTGTGATGGTGGTTGTTTGCAGTCAAGATCGGATGGTCAAGGTTTTTTTCAGTTGCTGATTTCACTCGGATCGCCATTGAACGGCAGCGCTTGATTCCAGCTTCGATCTAACGATCCAGAAGGCTTCCGACGATGATCAAACTCTCAGGCGCGTGATCAACGACCTAAATTCCTCCATCAAGCATGATCCGACGGTCAAAAATTAATTCAACTTGATCTGGGCCATTACACGTCTATTTTTAGTATTTTTGGAAGCATCAGATCACCATCTAATGGCTAGAATTAAAAGAACTCAACAGGGGCTATTTTAATCCAAATTTCACTCGAATTTCTTCCTATTTTCATGATTAAAACAACCCTTAGTCCCACATTGCCTCTAGAAAAAATATCTAGCCTCCTTAGCTCTATAAAAAGGATCCAGGCATTCAGAAATCAACATCTCAGATCAAGGTGAAGCTTTGGTATAGAGTGAAGTCAGGCTATGGGTTAATAGCTGCTTCAAAGCAATTGATGCTGAGAAGAAGAGCTGGGCTTCTACACCATCTTTCCACCAATGCCATTCCAAGATCAGAGATCACTCTATTTTATTTTCTTTTTATTTTACATATTTAAATTATGAACTTTTTAATGCAATATTTATTTTTATGCTTTTTAATTTTATACTTTTTATTTTTATTATAATTTAATTTCTGTACTTTAAATTATTGCTTTTTATTTTATTGCAAGTAGATGCTAAGATTTAACTAGTAGATCTTAGTACCAAGTTTAAATTTCTGCATCTTTTAATTTTTGCTTTTTATTTTCTGACTTTATTTTTTATTTTAATTTTTTTTTCTTTTTTTTTTAAAAATCAAAGATTTCAAATTTAAAAATACTACCTTCCCTGTGGATTTGATCCGACTCACTGCTATCTACATATTTTTAATTATTTTAAGAAGTCAGATTAAACTAATAAATATGGTGTCTTAACGACAACATCGTATCCTATCAGTGGTGCTATCAATTGGAAGAGTTTCAAGCAGATACTAATAGCAGATTCCATCATAAACGCAGAGTACATCGCTACGTTAGAAGCTGCGAAGGAGACATTCTGGTACAAAAAATTCACCGTAGAGATTAGAGTGATATCATCAGATATCATTCCTCTATACTGCGATAATAATGATGCCATAGCTCTTGCTAAGGAGTCGATGTCTCATCAGAAATTCAAGCACATCGAGCGATGATACCACCTCATCCGCGATTATCTTGAGAAAGGTTACGTCGAGGTCAAAAGAGTCGACTCCGCATACAATGCGGTAGACCCACTCACAAAGTCATTGGGCCAATAGAAGATCGAAGTCCATCTTGAGAAAATGGGACTTAGATTTGTAGCCAATTGACTTTAGGTTAAGTGAGAGTTTGTTAGATATGTGTGCTCTTTAAGCCAAATTGA